>JAOVVB010021405.1:0-16111 GCA_028570985.1 Heterobranchus longifilis | reverse complement strand
AATTAATTGGCAACTATTTCATTATTCCAGCTTTACAAATGTGAAGATTTGCTGCTTTTTCTTTTAATTATTTTTTATAAATTTGTCTGCATTCAGTACTTTTACTTTTAACACTTAAAAGTACATTTTCCTGGTTGTACTTACATACTTAAGTAACACTTTGAATGCAGGACTTCTACTTGTAACAGAGTATTTTTACAGTGCAGTATTAGTACTTGAGTAAAGGATCTGAATACTTCGTCCACCGCTGAATATTTCTGAGCCTTGTGTGATATTGTTTGCTTATTGCTTAATACTGTGTGAGGAAATCAACTGAAGAACACACACACACAAACACGCACCCAAGAGTCTGGAGTTTAGTAGAAATATACAAAACACAAGAGAGTTTGTGTGTGTGTGTTTCCGAGAGGACAGAATGAATTGTTCTTACTGTCCAAAGTAACTCAGCCATTTGGATGCACTCTGCGTGTGTGACCTACATTCCCGCCTAAATGACAAAGCCGGGGCCAGAGAACAAAACAATTACCAAAGTCCCGAGCACAGCAAGAACACACACACACACACACACACACACACACTGTACAGTTAATGTAGACCGAAAGTATAAACAAAATCCAAAAAAAACTTACTTTTCAGGCATTTATGAATACATTTCTGAGGCTATGTCAGATTTAAAGTTCAGCATACAAACCCTCAGTGTTATATAACATTAGAGCTAATGAGCAGAAAGAGCTGAACTTTTATTTCACAACAAGTGCACTGACTGCAAACAGCATTCCAGTCCATTCATCCAGAGTGACGTTCAAGTGTTTGGTCATTTCAGCAACAACGTATTTAGCCACCGGAGGTTTTTGCCCTCCTCTCTTTTGCTGGCAGGGCGGAGATGTTTACAAGGTGAGCCCAGCCCCGCAGAGTCTGCATACAGCTCTATAAAGCCACAGGAGAGAGCCAGGTCTGCTGGAAACTCCCTGTAAATAGGTCCAGTGGAAACTGGCCTTTCCCGGCTGTCCAGGGCATGCAGTGTGTGAACACAAGTTTCCATCTCTCCTCTACAACATAATTACTTTCATCACACCCGCCCTGCATCCAGGGTTTACTCCCCAGTTACGTATTTAAAATACAAAATAAGAGTAACTTTATTCCGTTACAGTTACAGTTTAAATTGGTGGTATTCAGAATACAGTTACTGCCTTTAAAAATTACTTTATTAAAGGAGGTTATGTTTTCAGTTTGGGTTTGTTTGTTAGGAGAAACTATTGTCCCGATTTTCATGAAACTTGTTGGAACGGTGTCGCATGGGCCAAGGAAAAACCTTTTACATTTTGGAGTGGGTCCAAATCACAGGGAGGATAACACAGATTATTTTTCACTTTCGTTAACATTGTGAGATAGGGCATGGCCTCGGTGGACGTCTGCGCTTTCTGAGTGCCTTTCTAGTTTGTTTTTTGTTTTTTTATTTGCTCTAAAATTCATATGATTATATCATCAACAGATTTTTTTTTAATGTGCAACAATTTCTGCATGCGCAGTGCACCTGCCACTCAGGTTTGGGAACCGAAAACCAAGAACCGATAAGAACCAAATCCAACTAATTTTAAATTGATTTATCTTAATGAAACAATAAAAGTCAAAGTAAGCTCTGAAAAGAATGAAGATATTTTTGTTTTCTAAACATTTGACCTCTTTTTTTTTTTACTTTATTGGAATCGAAACTGGGAATCAATAAGAACTGAAATCAATAAGCAGAATCTGAATCGAATGTTTCCTGAGTTAGACAAAGATTATTACAGTTTGAGACAGTTGAGATGTGGCTTGATCAATTTTTTTATAATTTTTTATGTTTTGTACATTCGGTTGCTGCTAAGCAGTAACACACAAGAGCCTATTTTCCCACCCCATCATATAGCTGCATTTAAACACCTGTACACACACACACACACACACACACACACACACACACACACAAATCATGTTCTATCTCTGCCCTGTCTCTTAATGTCTCACTGTAAGATAACACACAGACATTGGCAAACACACACACACACACACACACACACACACACACACACACAAAAGTAGAGTGGCACATTAGCAGGGTGCTGTTAATGAAGTGAGTCCCTGCTGCCGTAATGAGCGTACAGATTTAACTACATTAGCGTCCCATTCCTCCTCAACAGTGCATCAGGTAGGGCATGGCAGCGCTCACAGTCAGACACATTACAGTTATTTGTTGCAACATTGATCCGAGCATCAGGATGCTGCTGCTTTACTAGCAGATGGGAATTCTGTACTGAAGGAGTGTAAATTCTGCAGATTCGCTTTGAGCTGTGTTTGTATTTGTGGTAATGCTTTGAGAAGGTTTGTTGTTTGCTGCAGTGTTTTTCCTTTCAAGAGCATCACAGGGGAGACTTTTCTGATCCGGAAATGTGATATAAACCTTTTGAAAGGCTCTCTTTCGAACAACACAATTGTTGGCATATGAGGAAAGCGCATAACTGCTGAAATCATTATTATTATTAACATAACGTACTTTTTTTTTTTTTTTTTTAGAATGACATGCGAGCAAACTCTTTCATGGCTCCGGGGTGACATCACTTCTCCAAAAGCAAGAAGATGCCTCCACTCAGTTATAACTGCCACAATCTTTTACTGAAGTTATTTTTGCCATTTTACCCTCACTTTACATACACTCATGCTCTCTACAGGCAGATGCCAGTTACATTTCTAGTGTGCAATAACTCTAATGAGCGTGTCTGCATGCAGGGCACATCATGTGGATACTTGGCCATGAAATGAAAGCATAATTACACCAGGGAAGTGCTTTTGTCTCTTCATTTTCTCTCATCTTCACTATTCTGTGCTCCGTTGCTCTCAGGTGGCTCCGGTTCTTACGTGAATGCACTCAGGGGCAGCCTCTCTCTGTCTCTCCATCTCTCTCTCTCTCTCTCTCTCTCTCACACACACACACACACACATATATGTACACTCCCAAAACTCTTTGTAACAATCATTGTCAGGGCAGGTCTGAAGAGAGTGAAATAAATTGAGAGAAAGGATCCAAGTGTACGATGGACCCGAGTCCTGGATAAAGGTCAAGCAGATTGATGGTTCTAAAAAGCTCGGCGCAAGGACGCAAGGTTATGACATCTTATATCACCACTGTCACTGCCGCCAATGCCATCAGCGTTGTCTCCATCACTGCAAGTTTTATATTACCAGTAAGTGGCAAGTGGTATCTGACATTCCAAGGCTTTTGCAAATTGTTCTCTCGACAGTTCGAGTTGGTATTTCTCCCTCTCTCTCTCGCAGGTTTTAGTTTGAGATGAATAGGGATGTTAAAGTGGTGGCTCGGGACGCCGTCAAATCGTCCTTGAGTGTCATACAATAGACACAAAGCGGAGTAGAGAGGGGCGAGAATGGGAGGCGGAAAGAGATAAGAGGGAGAGGGTTAACAAAGAGGCTGTCACAGACTGAGGCGCTTTGTCATTGTCTGGAGCATTTAATGAGCAAGAATTAAACAATGACAGCCCGTAATAACCTGAGAGCAGTGTGTGTTTGTGTGTGGGTGTTTGTGTGTTGATACCCGAAGGTTTTTCTTCTGCACTTCTATTAAGATGATGAGAAATACCTGACCCGCTATGTTAAGCATTTAACTGATATTAACACGGCAACCAAAAACAGTCGCGTTCACATTCTCGCCGTTTGTTTGTACTTGAGTTCTATTAAGTAAATCGCAAACACATTGCAGAACACGGGACGGATTCAGCAAAAAACCCAAGGACTCATGTTAAGAGATTAATGACAACCGCTGCACTTGCTTAGGATGTAAATTGCGATGTCCTCGATTGGTTTCCTGTCAGCTATCTAATGATGCAGACAAAGCACAATGACAATCATCTTAAATGGGAGGAAAAAACAAGACTTTGCAGCCATGCTAGCATCTCTGTACTTCGGCACAGTGGTGCTTTAAGCAAAATGCTAAGGCTAGCATGCTAACATACTGCACGCTGATTGTGAGCAGATAACATACCATGATCAGCATCTTAGTTCAGCATGTTAGCATGCTAACACATTAGCATAATTAGCACTAAACACAAAGTACAGCAGATGCCGATGGGAATGTCACAAGTTTTGCAGATATTTCACCAAAATTTGACAAACTAAAATGTTGACCTGATGATGGCTATAGAGTAATGGGATCACCATGCAATTCATCCTGGAGGAGAACATGAATGCCTGCACTAAATTTCATGACGTGGTGGTGCAAGAGGGAAAGTCAGGGAATCGCAAAGATCAGTAGGATTTATCCTCTGGGGGCCACGGACGTCCGTACAAAAGTGTACAGCAATCCATCTAATTGTTGTTGAGATATTTCAGCGTGGACCAAAGTGGTGGACCGACCAACAGACCGACATTGCAATCCATAGGGAGCCGAAGGGATGACGTCTTTTTGAAGGCCAACCTGGAAGTTAGCGTCGCCATGGGTTCCATCATCAAAAAGCCAATGGGATTTTTGCACTGGATTTTGGATCATTGCAGAAAATAAGTTTATGATACTCACGTTTGGTCTAGCAAGATAACTTATCCACACACCAGTTTTATGATTTTAGAAGTATAAATGCAATCGCCAGAAGAAAAAAGCCAAAGATAGGCTATAAACAAACACCAATGGTCGCATTTCGCGGTCCACATCACCGTCACCACTACTAAACTGACAGTGACGTTTAATGTCCTCGACAACCTCTGCAGTCTCATTTAGCCACTTGTTAGCAACTGCCTTCATAAACACGCATACAAGCTTTGAAATGCACCAGCAGGGTATTTACCGACATATTTTATGTCATAGAACAAAACGTGAAAATCTCTGAAGCTTGCGTTAACCACAGACCTTATTTCAGACAAAAAACAAAACAAAAACACTTTGAAACGAGGGAACCAGAAGTGCAGAAATGCTAATTCATTTCCAGGTTTTAAAACAACAAACTTAGGTGCCCTATAGAGCTGCGAGTGTTGCATAAAAATCTGCTAACAATTATTTTAATTCAGCTGTGTGAAATACTGATCAGCAATACTGTAGTTAAAAGTTTCCTCTACGTGTTTGTGAATCACCGTCCTGCCTTTCAGTCGACCAAATTGTACAGTAGAAGAAGAAACAGACAGTAACAAAGGAAGGCTTTACGCTCTGATTTAAGCGTTGCAACATTCACACTGAAAAGGAGCAGAAGAGGCCGCCCACAGCTGCTAAAAACACTTCCTTTGTAATTGTTTAAAGGACACGGTGTATTTACTCATCCTGGTGTCTGTGAAAACCATGGTGAAGCTTGTATGCCAGCAAACCATACAGGAAGTTAGCTGGCACAGCTTTGTTTAAGCCTTCAAATGTATTTCTGAGGTGGGTGGAATCATGTTTCTTAGAAGTCCATAAAAAGGCACCGAAAAGGACAATAAAATGACTATACACAGATAATGCAGCATGAATCAAGTGTTTATATGACTAACAATTGTGGTATGGGTCCAAAATTCCGAAATGTATTAAATTATCAAGTTATAATAGGAAACATCACGTTAGCTTTGTCACTTTTGGGTGCAGCTAGATCCCTCCTCCGCTGGAAGACTCTCTCAACACACACACACAAAATAACTTCCGCGCCACAGTCTCTTAATGAGCATAATCCTCCATGTTTGAATCTCACAGCCTAGAAAATGGTTTGGCCACCCAGTTTCTCTGCTTTCCAGCTGATTCCAATTAGATGCTCCCATTAAATAATATCGTAATGCAGTGGTTTACTGAAAAGAGAACAGGAGTGAGAGGAACAGAGAGAGCATTAAGGAAGCTCATCTCCAGAGGTTAATCTTCCATTTTCAGCCTAATTTACAGAGCACCAGGAAACAAGCAGGGAGAATGCAAAACAGGGAGGAGAAAAAAAGCAACCAGCTAGCAGGTAGTGCAATCAGGGGGGAGAAAGCGAGATATGAGGGACTGAAAGAAAAAGAAAAAAAAAGGTCATATGGGAAAATAGGGGAAAGGCCACAGCTCCTCCTGGATTCAGACCAGGCAGCAACACTGCATGTAGCATGAGACATTTCATTTGCTGTCTATTTGAGTGGAAAATGACTGGTTGTGATCCAATCAGACGGCCTGTCACCGGGACATGTGAGTGAGCGAGCGAATATGAGGAAACGTACACAGAGCAGCCTTCTCTGCAGCGAGCATCAATCTCCACCATCAGATTAAACACGCTGAAATTAATCCAGACCAACTGGGCGATATGCAGATCACACCGCCGTATGTAAATGATGGAGCAGCTGTCTCAAAGGTGGATGGAAACCCAGCCGTGTGGGTTTTATCCCAACCCGGCTGTCGACGGGAGTCACGAACAGTTAGGGATATAGATGTCTGCGCTGATTGCTGTATCATAGGATCAAATGTTCATGCTGTGTAAAACAACGGAGGATCTCTCGGGTGAAGGCATCATATAAATGTCAAATGAGGCAACAATAACGTTGTGAATATGTTGAAATAGGTCAAGCTGAGTGCAGTTGATCCGAGGTATTCACGCAGCAGGGTGAGCTGCATCCGTGAGGCGACTGTGTCAGAATTGAAAACACACAGACGCACCAACCGGACGACGCTTCCTGTCTGGATACACAGCACCCCCTGGAGGATAATCCGAAACAGGGACTCCCTTTGTGTATGTGTGTGTGTGTGAAAGGGATTGAAAGAGGGAAAGAGAGAGTGTGTGTGTGTGTGTGTGCATGCGTGTGCGTGCGTGTGTGTGTGTGTGTGTACTAAGCGGTAGGCTAGGCCGAGCCGAGAGGGAGACTCAGTGACTTTATACTCCTGATAATCTGGATTAAAACCCTCTGGGACAGCATTAAACACCGCCGGCTGGGCATTACACGCACACTGATACGCGCACACACACTCTCTCTCTCTCTCTCTGCATTTCTCTCCCCTTTGGTGTCTCTTTTTTAAACATTACTTGATTATAGGACAGTGTGTGTACATTTACATGACTGAAAATATAGCTTTAAATTCAGGCTCTACATTTATCTTTTTGATCCGAGTGCGAGGTAGAATTGAATTTCCTCCAAACACTCTCTAGTACCAAACACCTAAATCCTTTCACACACTTACGCGGGTTGACAGGGATATTCTAACGTGGAGAGCGATGTCAGTGTTCGATGAGATGATGGGAGGGAAGGAGAGTTGGTGGGCTCTGCCATGCCTGGCCCAGCGGGGGTATTAGGTTTGATTGGATTGGGGTTGGGGATTTGTGTATTAAACTGAGATTACCATGTGATCCAGCATTTCACAGGGAAATACACACAGTAGGCCGGGCTTGCGGAGGGGAGCGCGCTGACCTCCTGCGTGCTGCCTGATTCGATTTGCTTCTGCCCTGCCCTGCTGGGTTCTGGTTCTTGACTTGCGTTGCGTTTCTGTGGTTCTGTTCTCTATCCACTATCTGTTCCATTTCATTATCCTCAATTCAGTTCTGTTCACTTCTCTTTTATCCTTTTATTCTTTATTTAGTTCCTCCTGATCCTGTTGGTTCTCAGAAGTGTTTTCTGGTCCGACACCCCCATCAGAAGTACAGCATCATCTGTCAGTGACTTCCAAAACCATCACAAATTACCACTGCAAAATTGCGGAGAGTCAAATGATTAGATTGATACCCCTCTCACGTCCGTACAGTATACATGGTTAGCTTATCTTAGCATAAAAACTGTAAACGGGAGAAACAGCGAGTCTGAGTCTCGAGATAAATCGGCAACCTCTATAGATCACCAATTAGCATCGTCGTTAATTAGCATCATTATATCTTGTTGGTTTAATCCATAAAATATCTGAAATGTAAAAACAACAATCTTCATCAGCAGATGGGAGTTTGCTCAGTTGTCATGCAATTGTATGTTCAAATTTCCTTTTTTTTTTTTCTTCATCATCTGATATGATTAAAAGCTCCAGAACAGCTACTACATTTACGTCGTGGTGAGGCTGTTTCCAGGGTCAAGAATAAAACTCTGAACCTCAGTCATTACATTTTATTTCACATACACATCTTTCATAAGTCATAATCCATTTTACATGACAGTCCCAAGCTGTCTGTATGAAAGCTATAAGTAAATGCAATAACAGAAGCTCAGTCGGATCATGTTCTATACTTAGCTTTTGATATTTTTTTCATTGCTTTTTCATTTTCTACTTTGTCTGCTATATCATTGCTTATTTAATATGTTCTATATAGCCGTTTTTGCTGTTGAATCATATTACTTTTGCTCCTGCACCAAACTAATCCCCCCACAGGGATCATTAAAGTTTCATTTTTTTTTTCTTATCTTAAAATTCAAATTTAACTTTGAGTCCTCACACCTTCATTGCAGATTTTCACACAGCTCCCACATTTGTTGCCTCAGATTCAGAAAGAACCACATTTGACTGCCAGAATGCACCATGACACCGTGCGCAATCTGCACTCGCTGCACTGTTTAATTCCGTTGATCTCTTCTTTCCATTTCCCTCACTTTTGTCCGTCTGTTCTGTTCTCTGACGTCCTCCGCTAATGACTCTCTAAAGTTGTGCCTAATCTGGTTAACCTGACCCCATTGTGGGACGTTATGCTGGAAGTCTCTGGCCTAATGCTTTTCAGAAATGGCATTGTGCATCCCGTGTACTAATCTGTGTGTTGTCTGAGTCCACAAGGTTGTGTGCGAGCATGCGAAGATTACAGCTCACAATGGAAATCAAGATTCAGGGAAAGTAGATGTGTGACAACTCTGTCATAAGCCACGGACATGAATCCATAGTGTTGGTCAACCGTCCACCAGCCTCCCTCTCTCTCTCTCACTCTCTCTCTCTCTCTCGATGCACAGCAGTAGCGGTATTGGGCCTACCGAGTGGGTCATTGATTTTCTGTCAGCAATGCAAGGGCTGAAGCCCATTAGGCCAGGACTAGACAGACGGACAGATGTGCACACACACAGACAAACTCACACACACAAAGTTAGGCTATTTGATGTGTCTCCACGTGCATCCACATCAACAGATTTTTCTGCATTTCCAGTGTTACATCAGACCGGGCAGAGTCAAACAAGATCTCCAGCAATGACAGAGCCGGTATGATGGTGAGTGATGTAACCACACGCAACAGTGATGCCACGGTGTACTGACACACCCTGAAGTACACCTGTACATCACTGCAGAAAGATGTCAAGTTAAAGGAATACTTCACCCCCAAAAACAAAACATTGTTTTTCTTGCATGCTTCCACGGTGAATGAAGAATCCAAAAAAACGGAGAAAGTTATTGATGAATTGAGGTAATGGCGCTATTCGTCAAGTACATAGCGAGTAGCGCGCCTGCATAATTGTGAGACCGTTTATGTGGAAGTGTATAGAAATTGTCCGCCAGTGCCTACATCTGTATTTTTGCTTATTGTGATGTAATTTCTCGGAGTATCTTCAAATGCTTCATATCCCTAAAATCTTTACAAATTCAGCGAAAAAAGGTTCAATAAACTATAATAATTACTGAATTACTGAAGTACTGAAATTGTGTCATAAATAATGCACACACAAACACACAAAACATATTTCTTAACACTCCAGAAGTTATTTGAACTTTGTACATTTGAACATATGTACTCCCCACAGGAGGTCTGTTTTCAGAGGATTTAATAGTAAGGTTTCAGCAAAAATGCATGTGTTTGGGAAGTACTGAGCATACGACTGGATGCACGAGTTGTGTGAGAGTTTGTAGATGGATGTTTTCATATAATTTTGCTGTTGTTAAACGTGGCCCCCTATTACTTCAACTCATCTCATGTTTTTGGATTCGTCGTTCGCCGTCGAGGCATGCAAGAAAAAGTTTTGCTCACAAATTCAAGGTAACACGAGGTGAACAATTGATACACACATTATCATTTTCAAAACAAGATCTTCAGCTGAAGTTGCTTTTTAGGACCAGGGTATGCTTAAAATTAACTATTTGTACAAAGAGTGTTCCGGTAATGTCTTAAGGGCAAAAGTGTTTGGGTGGGTTGAAGGACACGGCCCCCAGATCCTGACATCAGAAAGGTTCAATGATCCAGTAAGCACTTCATTTGAAGCATAGTCATGCCTTTATTAGCAGCAGATTTGGAAAAAGAAATAATGGTCAAATCAAAGCAGCACAGGCCAAGATAACCCCTAATTTCTTTTTCTCCACACAGCCAATTTATGACACAGGCTTTGTGTCAAAAAAATTTAATTTTCAAGCCCAAGCTGAGATACCCATGGGAGGATACTTAAGTAATTTTCTCAGACTTGATAAAACTCCCTCAAGGACCACAGAAGACCAAAGCCAGCTATTTTCACAGACTGTGCAGTACGTACTGTGACTAGCCATTTGCCATGTTCAATCATTGGTGTGCCCCTTTAAATATGAAATGGTTTCACTCAAGTGTGTGAAAATCTGAAAATATTGCATGTTTGAGATGAGAAATGGAAATATCCACAGATAGATGCAGGGGAGGGTGGAAGTGGAGAGTAAAGTTACGATCAGGAGGTTTGAAAATGATTTAGTATACATTGTTTGTTTGTTTTTTAGTGCATTTTTAAAATATTTTATTATTAGTGAGCACACCAATGTACTTGAGTTTCTCCAGGGAATGCATTATTCTTTCTGTATTATTCACACTTTTTTTTCTTGTAGTTAAATTTGTGTATTATGATGTATATGTTATCCTTATATGTAAAAAAAGGTTGCGCAATGTCACTCTTTTAGTTACTGTATGTAATATTTCCTCCCAAATGTTTGCAAAGGGGAAAAGAAAGTAAACAAATGTGGTCACAAAAAAAAATATTGCATGTTTGTTGATCATTCAGTGATTGTATACAGTATTGTTACATGGTCTAAACATTGCATTACGTCATTACTTTCACTTTCTCTCTCCCCCTCTCTCTCTCTCTAACACTCTCTGAAGGACATTTGGTTGATTGATGGTGGTCCAGGCGTTTGTTAAGAGGCTCCAGGTGGAAAGCTGTTATCAGCTGTAGGCCACAAGATTACCTCCAGCAGCTTTCTGCTCCAACTTTTCCCTCCTAAATCCTCCCATTCACAAGCTGCTCCCAAGACACACAAACACGAGCACGCGAAAGCACACAACTTCACAGACTTGTGCAGATGGCGACACACACCCACAGAACAGATTTTGTTTCCTTTGATGTTTTTCCACCATATTTCACACTATCCTTTGTCTTTTTCTGTCTTCTTCTATTATTTTTCTGTCCCTCAGGTCAACCTCTTTAAGTCAACACAGCAACGCTGAATGTTGACTCAAAAAAGACCTCAGACTAACACACTTTGCTCCGACTCTCTTCCATGTATTGACCCTTGGATTCAATCTGCCTTACATGTAGCTGTCACTCCGCCTGATCTCCAACTGCTTGAGCTGTTAAAATATTAACAAAGGGTATTTTACATCTCACTCTTCGAGCCGTGCTCTGGCAGGTCTGTCACTAGAATATGAGAGGAAGTTAACACCTTTAAAGAGTATAACAGCAGCCACGAGTCACCTCCGAGCTGTTTTTGACAGGATGGTTCACTGCGATGGTGGAGAATCCGGGACGGACGCAAGCATGCAGCGACCTGTTAACGTTGAACTTCACACTTAATTATCACCATTAGATGGAAGATTTCTTCTGCAAAACTAGTATTCTTTTGTCTGTTAGTTTGATTATTTGTTCTCATTTTGCTTTGTGTCAGTCAATTTTGGTGAACAGTACACTCTAACCCCTTAATTCCACAGGGCACGTCTGCGCTGCGTTCTGGCTGCGCCGCAGTTTTGCGCCGCAGGGCATCATGCACAGCGTTTCAGAAGCGGAGTGCTACCTGTAGATAGCGAGGCAGCTGGGTTCGCGATATCACAAGATCACGCGAGAATCTGTGTAAACCCGCAGATGTATAAAAGAGACTAACAAACAAACAAAAGTTTACTTTGCCTGTCCGATGTTGACTTGCTCTTGATTTGGTCATTTTTCCCTTGTTTTCCCTTGGTTATTGTGCTTCTAGTATGGGTATGTAGTTAAATGGTTTCTTTTATTGAGTCTGCATGTGGTGTTTTATTTTGAAAATTGACCGGATGCTCTATGCCTTTCCTGTGTCCCGTTTTGTCTGGCTCAATCTGCTCTGTGCTGCTTGACACAGTATAAATAAATAAATAAATAAATAAATAAATAAAAAAACAGGACATTTTCTGTTATTTAATGGTGTGCCTACAGTATAAAAACTGTAATATATCCATAAAATAACAGCAAATGTACTTGCAGACTCTGTGACACTTTTGTCAATACTATAGCAATACAAATTTAACTTTTCTGTTTCTATCACTTCCAGCCTTGATGATGTGAAGATGGAGGGGCTTCGGTATGTAAGAGCAGGTTTGGGAAGGAGAGAGTAAGCCGACGGGCTGGCAGAGACACAGAGCGGACCTTGCAGGCTGCTAAAGGGCAGGGCCTGCAGAGGATGGCAGCAAGATGGATACACGGGCTATTATGCAGGCAAATGAGATAAAAGCAGCCATGTTGAAAGACAAAAGTGCTATAAAGTCAGAGGTACTTCTGTATCAAGGTGACTTGCAGTGTCAGAGGATAGACAGAGCTGCAACGCAAGCGATAAAATGAATGTTTATTTGTACAGGCTAAAACAGTATTTTTCCCCACCAGGTTCTGTGGTTTGATTTGTTACGAGGACAGGGGTTGGGACTCAAGAAAGATGTTCAGTACGGTGAGAAAAGAAGTGACCATTCAATCATGTGCTGCAATACTGTCAATACTGGCCCTCTGTCTTGTTTACTCTTTCTCTCTGTCACTGTGTACCCGTGTCCCATTTCAGGAGTTGCCTGCACCAAAGTCTACATTTAAAGACCAAATACGTAATAACTGGTCAGCATCCTGTTTCATCAAAACTTGTGTAAAAAAAAAAGGAGCATTGCTCCTCTCTCTCTTTTTTTGCTCTCTCTATCTCTCACACATGATGCACGAGTTAATCCTTAAAAGAGTTTGCTATGTTTATAACACATTTTAGTTTTAAAAAAACATCTATTGTACACTGCTGGAAACCTGCTCTGTGTGCCTGTCTGAGCCTCTGTGTGTTGTAGCCTCTCACTGTGTGCGCAGCCTGCATGTTGTCTGTGACTGTGGTTGTTTGTGCAGCGTAAAACCCTCATGCTGAGCGTCTGTTAATTAAATTTTACAGACAAAAAAATCGGATATATGAGACTGATCTCAGCCGGTCACCGGTCACAGCCGATCAGCTGAAAATCGGCTGCTTTTGACCGGCGGCCAATTAATCAATGCATCGATTTAATACCAATTAAGGCCTTATTTTTAGATTAATGAATTCAATGCCTTTTAAGACTTTTTGAGGACCTGCAGGGATCCTGTATATTACAAGTCAACATGGACTAGTTTTAGTTTCTGAGAGGCAAGGGGTAGAAACGTATAATGCTATGATGAATCCTCTGTAGACCATCTCATTTTGGGAGGCTACAACTTGGTACAAGACATCCGTCAAAGGAGGTGGCACCTAAAAATCTGTCCTGTGCTCTCTCATTTGCATGCTCCCCACCCCTCCACCCCTCATTGCACCGCAGCACTTCTGGGTCAGCCTTCTATCACGAGAACAAGGAGGGACCAGACAAGAGCAAGAGAGAACAACAAAAAAGAGAAGGGAGACCGAGCCAGACAGAGAGGGGGATGGATGAAGTGAGGAGAGGAGACATACGGACGGACACAGTCCAACAGACGGAGAGCTATAGGGACATTTGGAGGATACATGAGGCAGTTATGAACCTATTTGGTTTCTTCTAGAAGCGCCCGAGTGTCACTAATGGCAAAGTAGGGGCTGGTAAACACATTTCTGTGACGGCACGACACTGCCGAAAAACAAATTAAACTCTCTTCTCGCATTTCACACCCTCTCAACCCTTTTCTCTCCGTCTCCCTCAATTACTCATTTCTTGCCACTCTGGTTCTCCATCTTAGTCTGTCTCTTCTCTAAGTCTTTCTTTTCCTGTCCATCCGTCTCTTTCAACCTATCCATCTATCTTGTCTCTGTCTTTCTGTCGCTTTCTCCTCATCCATTCCTCGGCTCTACCTCCTTACTCTCTCCTCTCCTTTCCACTGTGTACACCCAAAAAATGAAAAACAGGGCCATATGCGCGGGGACAGCCAGCAGAATTGCGCTCCTGATGTTCCTGCTGAGGCAGTTAAGCATCTCTCTGCAGACCGCGCCCACCTCAGCCTTGCCCGGGACACGGGGACAGTTGGCAAGCACTGCAGCGCCGAACAACACGGTGGCTGCTTTCTGGCTGCTTGTACTGTGATGAGACTGGGAGTGTAATGAAGCTTCTGGGTCCTTGTGTAGACCCACTACTCCGTGTACAATGGCTGTCTGAGCTGCTGGTGCGGAACCGGACGAGAGGTGTGTAAGCTCCTCTTGCAAGAGAGCAAAACTTTAGACTATGGTGATGCCATTTATACGCACGCTGCTCCCTCGACACTAAAGCCTCTTGATGCAGTTTACCATTTATAACTGGGGTTATAACTGGGGATGGATTCAGAATTCATTACTGCTAGTTGTACGAGAAAGTATGCCACCGCAGTCCTTGAGAAGAGGGCAGCATTCTGTTGATCTATAAAGTTTTGCTCAATAAATGACCTGGTTATCTCACAAGTTTGTTGAACTACAGAATGTGTACATAACACATTTGTACACAAGATTTGTTGGTTTTAAATATTCTGTTTGTTAGGACAGAAATAGGAAAAAAATGCTTTTGAACATTATGTCCCACATAAGTGGAACAGCCTGCAGAACTTTCTAAATTTCAATAGCTTGATTCCATTTAACACTTTCTGTATGATTTTATGCAATATGAATGTTTATGTGTCCTGTGAGCTGATGACTGTCATCTTGTTTTAAACTGTAACTTGTTTCTGGTGCAACAAGTTGTTTAACTGTGTATAATTGTATGTTATATGTTTTTGTAATCAGGGCGTCATTGAAAAAGACAGCCTGCTCTCAACTGGCCCTCCCTGAATAAATAAAGGGAGGTGCATGCACACACACTGGTGAAGTGTACGATGGTCATTCCCATGCTCACGTTTTGCAGCAATTTTTGAGTTGATACCATTTATTACACAGATTTGGTGCAACATTTTACTATTTTGACCACTTGAAAATTGATTTAAAAAATGGTCAAATATCACATCAAGACACCAACAAAAAAAATCCTGTGATTTGGTATCAAAAAAGTTTGACATTTGGAGATTCTGTTCTGGAAATTGCTCAGAAAGACCCTTATTGTAAATATACCTAAAGCCATACACCCTCTGAATGTACGTAAAGTGTACATGTCTGTAAAGGGGAGACTCGTGGGTACCCATAGAACCCATTTTCATTCAGATATCTTGAGGTCAGAGGTCAAGGGACCTCTTTGTTTTTCCCTCGCCCGACAAACTAGCATGACGTGGTACCACGATGGTCACTATAGCTGTCAGCGGTTCCTGCGGGTCTCCTCTCGGGGGGGCCCCTGGATACGTCCCTTTATCTATCACAGATTTAAACACTATGACAAAAGTTACACATTGTCATTTTATTAAAAGCTTATTTGGTGATTTTCTGCTCTGAGCTTTGTTAGGGTTTAAGGGCCGGTGTTTGCTGGGTTGTAAACTTTTAGATGGAGTGATCCTGATTCCCACCTGACGCCCCGATGCACTCGTCCTTGTGTCTTTCCTTCCACGCTTTCAGTTTGCAGGTCTGGGAGCAGTAGAAGACCTTGTGGCAGCGGACACACGCAGTCAGCCTCACGGACGCAGAGCGGCCGCAGTGATAGCAGAACTTAAACGCTGGTTTCCTAAGAAAACATTCACACACGTAGAGTTGGAAACAGGCTGCTGAAAGATTTGTGTTTCCTTATTTTGCTTCTGAACTCTAAAATGTTATTCTAATGCCTGCCACACACGAGAAGACTTTACACCCTGAGTGAGTTTTCAGTCACAGACTATAAGATTTTGCAAAGACTGGGGATCTTGCAGGGTCACTATTTGCAAGACTACAACTAGATTCCTT
>JAOVVB010021395.1:0-16112 GCA_028570985.1 Heterobranchus longifilis | reverse complement strand
TTGTTGGCACACTGCAGTTTCAAGGCAGAAATTCTCAGCCATGGTGTTGACTGCTCATTTCACTCATGATATATCTTATAGCAAATAAAAAACACCATGTAGACATGTTGGCCTATATGGTTAACAACTTGATTTTCACCAGAGGGGCTCTTTAAATATTTTTCATGTCATATTTGTATTCATTCTTTGCACATTTTTTTTCCTTTCAAATAGTATTGGGCTACTCAAAGACTCACATTTTCATAAGTTAATATAGTTTTTGTAGGTATTACTTTTTCAATTAAAGTTTGTAACAATAAAAAAAACAGTTTTACAGGTTATACTACCATCAAGTGTTGACTGAAGTGGCCCAATGCGGCCCATCCTTCGCGTTCTCCACACATGTCTTGCAGAAGGGACGTACAACTGGGTGACCTGGAGAGTAAAAAAGAGGCAGGTAATGAAAAAGTTCTTGCCAGTGCCTTGGGTCTAGATTTGAGAAATCCAAAGCTCTGAATATCCTCATAGAAAGAAAACAGCAGCCTTCTTTTAAATAACCCCTGTGCTTACTTGTGCTGTTGTTCTGGCTTGATAATTGATATTGTTTGTGGTTATTTATTATCTAGATTGTTCTGTTCTGGTTTTAATCTCTGTGAACCACTTTGTAACTTTATTTGTGAATAGGTGCTATAGAGACTGCAAACTATTATTACTACTTTATTAAATTGGAGAGCTAATTAACAGCACATACAAAGTGGTGTGTGGATGTATGTCCACTAATGTACATAAAAGACCTCCTCCACCCTTTAAACAGTTTCAGGGCAGAGATGTAAATAGCTTTTATCCTGACTTGGATTTCCTCTTATTTTTAGGGGGAAATAAACAGAAAAAGCCATAATTCTTTGAATATTTATTAACTTTAACCACTGCAATCAATTAATATCAGGAATACATTGTGAATACATTATCAGGAGTTTTATTCAGAGACGTTTCACTGTCATTTCACAAAAAGGCTTGACGTAATATCTCATCCAACAAGGAATAAATGCAAAACCTAAACAGCTAAGTACCTTATCTGCGCGGATGTTGACCTCCTCAGAGAGCCAGTGACCTGCTGGACAGAAGGGTCGTCTAATGTCGCGAGCTTTCACCATCTTCACCAAGTTAGTGATGACCTGGGTAGTAGATCAAACACACAGACAGGCACACCCATACACACATCACATTAACATCTCTAACTCGGGCAATTACATCCTGATTATATATATTATATCCACTTCATTGTAAGATAAACACATGTACATTTCAAGTACTTTTCACAGAACACACCACTGAGGTTTTTCTGTGTACAGGCTGTTCAACAGGATGAGGCGCTTAGAGAGGGGGGAAAAAAGCAATTTGAGAATTCAGCCATTAGTGCGCCATTTATGGGGAGTATAAAAGAAAAACGACCTGTGCCATCCCTCAATGTCCAGCCCTGTTAATTACTGACGAGGTCTGCTGACATCAGCCATCGGACAGAGAATGCAAAAGACAAGGCAGCACTGCAAGTGCAAACATGGCTCTCGACTGGCCTGCAGAAGGCCCAGGGTTACAATGATATTTCATTTGAAAGTAATGTTGTGACCATTAACGTAGGCTACGCTGACAATCTGTTTCTAAATCTGTTTCTAATGTCTGCCTGGCACAATTAAAGATGAATACCGACTTTTCCCTGCAGGACTTCGGGCCAATATTAAGACCGGATGCTAGATATGCATGTATATTCCTTAAGAGCCGGATGCCACGTGAGCACGGTTTATATGTCATGTTTTGCTTATTGATTTTTTTTTTTATGCTAATGGACATTAGGGCAAATGTATAAATAGGGCATCAGCAGTTCTCAATTTTTTTTTTTTTTTTCATGTTTCTATCTGCTTCAGAGGCTGAGAAATAAAGTGAATGTTGCATCGAGTTTTTCAGAAAACCCTCAAGTTTTAGGAGGTTGTTTTCAAACAATGCTTAGGTTTTAGAATGCATTTTGCAGAGGGAGCCTTCGGTCTTCTAAACGGGTTAAAGTAGCACGTTTACCAGGCAAACTTTTCGATTGGACATAACGGGCTCTGCTGCTGTTGCTATGGCTAGATCCGCTATATAACCTCATGCATGTCATTGCATGAAGATTTGTTAAGGGAGCTGTTATGTCTGCCATAACAGTTACAGCCATTCCATTTCCATATAATGCCCAGGCTAGATTATTTCAATCGAAATATTCTTTTCTAAAGCACGTCATTTTCATAGAGCGACAATCAATCTTGGCCAATCACTGTGAGATAACCAGAGTCCGCAATAATGGCAAGTGCAAAATGCTGTAAAAGGCGCGTGGCGATGGGTTTGGAGCAGGCCTACCCCCTGACTCTGGGAATGAATAAGCATTCCTTAATTAGCCCATCGGGTTAAGTGCAAGCCTTAATGGGCCTTTCCCAAACTCCAGTGTGACATCGTTCTCCAAACATGGCCAAGAAGAAAGTTCCATTAGCAATATTAATACAAGCTTAGTTGATCATTTTCATTCAATTAACTTCTTTCAATTAAATAGATAGCTCGACAATGGAGGTGATAAAAGATGGGGAGGGACGGCTGATGACACGAACCAAACATTAGCGTGTTAGGGGTCAGCAGCGTTAAACCGACTGTAAATCCCACCGTTCAATTTGGAAAATGCATTTCCCTTGCTCCCCACTTCTTTAATGGGTCGTTTTAGCTGACAAGAGGCCTTTGAGCAGATCTTTTATGAAAATTCCCAACGTGCTCTTCGCGTATTTGCCACCTTTTCACAGAACACCAGTGTTCACTTCTAAATCCTTCTGTCAAAGACTAACAGCCAAGAACAAAGTCGCGTAATTACCGTTTCCTTGAGAGAGAATGGAGCGGAGGGAAGGAAAGGGCCGAAATGAAAGGGAGATGTGGATTGAGAAAAAGAGCCAAGGAGAATAAAGTTAATGCTGTTTTCTGCCTCATTTCTTCTGGGTAAATAACTAATGGATGACCTCCATGGCAGCGCTCCACCTTGTCTTTGCCTGCTCATGCATACACGCTTGATTTCCACTAACACAGACAAGGCATTAGGACACTACGCATCAATGCACAGAGAGGCTATACAAGGATTATCCCTAATGTTAATGTGTCACGTAACATGGTTTATGATCGTAGGTATCAGCGGAGAAGAATGAAACAAATCTTGGATTATCATCATGAGTTAAAATGACAACACTCTCATGAGATACAGGCTGGTAGTTTAGTGTTAAAACACAGACGGAAGCAGAGTTGAGGTAGTTCTTTTGCCACAGAGGTCAAATCGTTTGGCATGTTTGTTGTGTGACCGACTGCATGAGTGTGGCACAATCTGAAATCTGTTCTTTTTTTGGTAAATATTACACACACATTTCTGGCAATGACAAAAGCAACATTTTGCCATAATGAACCAGAAGGATTCTCTGTGTGCATCTCTCGACTCAAAAGCAGTCCTCTCGTCTGTGTGTGTTTGAGTTGACAAAGTGTGTGAGTATGTGCACACACACGATGGCAGTGCGGCCTCCCGACCCCTCCCACTATATTCCCCTCGCTGAATTTAAAGACACAGCAAAGAGAACAACCAAGTTTAAAATGCTGATACATGACTGTTTTTTATGTTGTTTTTTGATACTGCATCAGTCTTGTTGACAGCACTGACACATTTCCCCAAATAGAAATTAAGTAGGACATTTTTGGACACCATATTTGCAACATTAGACAATAAATACTTGAAGAAAATTACGATTTGCTTATCATCAATTGAATACTGACAAATTCAAATTTCTGCAATTACAAGGATCCATTACTTTTACTTAAAGGGATAGTTGATAGATGGCAGTCGACACGTGTCAATCCACCATCTACTGTAGGTAAAACACTGACTATGGATAAGTACCTCATACAACACCACTTCAAAACATCCGAACTATCCCTTTAATGTCCATGTCAAGATTGGACTGAAGAAAAAGAAATTCAGATTCAGTGCATGCCAGGCGTGATGAAACAAAATGATGCATTTAAGCCATAACGTGCAGGTAGCTTTATGCATCTTACCTTGAAGAGCTGTACCCAGCGTTTCTGCTCGGCCTGGATGCGCTGCTGAACCGCAGTGTTTGTCTTGACGCCCACACTGCGGAAGGCAGCCATGTACTCCTCGCGGTGCTCTGTTTTGGTCTCGGGGTAGGCCAGCTTGATGATTCCCAGGCACGCGTCCCTCAGACAGCGAGACAGAGTCACCAGCTCCGACAGCATGAAGGGCATCATGGAGGACTGCGTCTGACCTGTTGAGAGGGAGAATGTACTCATTGTCTTTTACAGATATTGATTTTTACATTTACATGGCGGCAAGGCAGCGTGACTGCTGCAAACAACTGACAATGACAAAGTTATTTCTGCTAAAACCACCAAATGAGGGAAATGAGATGGCAGACAAGTGTGTCTGCAGGATAGGCAGCTCGAGTGGGATGTGTGTCCCCCCCCTTAAGAATGTATTAATTTGTCCAAACATGAATGAAAATCTTGAGGGTGCAAAACAAAGGACCATTCAATGACATTTTTTAAAGGAGACCTATTGTGCTCTTTTTCAGGTTCAGACTTGTATTTTGGGTTTTTCTACTAGAACATGTTTACATGCTTTAATGTTGAAAAAACACATTATGTTTCTCATACTGTCTGTGCTGGAACACCTTTCATTCACCTTTATTCAACCTCCATCTCTTTAAGCCTCCCTCCCAAAAAAAACCCAGTCTGTTCTGATTGGTCAGCATTTCCAGGTCTTCCGCATCGGCGTCCCTGGACCGCCACTGCAGCCGGGTATTGACTGTAACAGCACTGTAGCAGCACTTTCTACCGTGAAAAATCACCAATAAAAGCTTCTAAACCAAAAATCGTCACAACCAAACACATTCCAGCAGGACTCTGATCTGAAATTGGGGAGAAATTAACAACCAAGATTACAGCTTTCCCTGACGTGAGCATGTAGCGACATGCAGCAGTATATGGAATGTAAATACTGCATACTGGAGCAGATGACTGCAAAAAGAAATCTGTCACGAGTTGATGTAAGCTTTTAGCCAAAGTAGAAAAAACTGTTGGAAACAAGAGTATTCAGAATGGAGGTTTTTGCTCACAGGGATTACTTTTTTACTTTAGGATTTACTTTTACATAACGTTTACCTCATTATTTGAAACCACGTTTAATATGAACATCCAACATTATTATATATATATATATATATATATATATATATGACAGAAATTTAAAAAAAAAAAGCATAATAGGTCCCTTTTACGATCCAGTTAAATAGATGAAAATGTTTTCTACCTTCCATTTCGTGACCGAAAAACTCGCTGTCGTGCACGGAGATAAGCGAGTGGCTGAAGAGAGAGCTGAAGAGATAGAAGAGGGGAATGATGCGGTTGGAGTCCTCAAACGACATGGGAGACCCTCGCGAGATCAGCTGGAGCAGCGGCACCATGGAGCTGAGGGGGCAGACAGAAATACATTAATATAAGACACATTAATATAAGACACATACTGTACTGTACACAAAGACACATTTGTTAATAATCATCTTTGATGTAGCTCACCCAGTGATCATTTTTGTTGTCATGGAAGTTATCAGATGCCAGAGATGCCTCAGGAAACGTGCATTGAAAGCTAAGCTGTACAGAAGTCTGCAGAGAACAAAGAAGCAGAGAGACATTAGATTTTGGGCTACATCCACACTAATACGTTTTCATTTTAAAACAGCATTTAAAAACCAAAACAATCTCTGTCCTCATGAGTGTTTTACCACCATTTCAGAAATCATTTCTGCTCACACTAACACGCCTGAAAACGCATATCACAGATTATTCACGTACACTGGGCGTGTGCATGGTGGTGTAAACACGTGAATGGCTTGGCTGATAACACCGCTGGACACGAGAATTGTTGCAAAACGCTTGAATAATCACTTGCCTCTTGTGCATGTAGGCAATTTAACTGCACAACAGCTGCTAGCATTGACAACACAGTCAGCAACAGCTGTCATTTTTTTTATCCATGTTGAATTAACAGCTGGTAGTCAAGACTGGTGTCGTTTGTTTTCTTCCGGAAAAGGGTCACATGATAGGGGCGTGGTCAATCAGGGAAGGACACGTCGTGACTGATGAGACCCAATCAGGAAGCGAACGTGGGTGTCTGCGTCATCATTTCCGAAAGTCTCCGTTTCCGCCCGTCCAGACTAAAACACAACCCTGGAGTTTTCAAACTCAAACAGGGTCAGCAGCGTTTTCAAACGTCTCTATTTTAGGGTTCTAAAATGCCGGAGTGGTGCGGACGCTAGGAGTAAACGTAGCAAAAGTTATGCATTTTAAAATGGAAACGTCTTATTGTGGATGTAGCTTTAAACAATTATTTTTGATAAAGTATGCAGCTCTCATCAACAAGACGACATGAGTTAAAGAGCCATTTCTATCAGATGACACAATCAGTGTGAAGAACAGTAAAATGACTTTCCGTCAATCTGTCTGCTGTGTTGAGATTGTTAAATTTGCCCTGTTAACCAAAGGACAAAAGTAAAAGGGGGAAAAAAATAAATGACACTGTTAACCAACATTTCCCTCATAGAATTTTCTTGGCCTTTCTCTCCCCTTTTATACCTTGTGAGGGCCGAAAAAAGAGATTAAATGAGCCATTAAGCTTTATTTAGGCGAGGCACCTTCCATTAGTAAACTAGTTGCTGGCGAGGGTGCCCAGCCCGGGTCATAAACAGCCCTCTGGCTTCCTGCTGGAGCCCCATTTAACTTAATGGCCAGGGGGAGCAAGACAATGGAGGACGGAGGAGGAGGGGAAGCCTGGCCCTCGCTGTGACCCCGCAGCGGCAGCATGCTTCCACACTCACAGTGAATTACATGATAACACCGAGGAGGGCCCACATACCTCGCTATAGTCACTCTGCACTCAACGGGCTGTGGCACCAAGGTGTGAAGCTGCTCTTTGTTCAAGTGTATGTGTGTGTGTTTGTGTGTGTGTGTACTCCTAAATTGCATGGCTTTTCACACAGAGGGTAAGTACAGGTGACAATAATGTGGTAAGTAAGCTAAAAGGCAAAATAAAGTGCCCCTGCATATAATAGGCCCTTGTTTAAGAGTGACAGTGCTGACACCTATAAGGATGCTTGGCTTTAACAGGGCGGCATCATGTAGAGGAGAGAAGAAGTAACGGTAAGTGGAGAGAAAATAACTCTTTTCCCACCAAAATTAGCCTGTATAGGCAGGTATTTTAAACACGAGAAAACCCACTAATAATAGGCGATAGACTCCTTTCACATTGCCAGAAGACGAGTATGCCTTTCTGTTTTCTGTTTTTTTTCTGGTGCGTCACGTTCAACGTCATAAACACGCTAGAAAACAGGTGTTACTGTTAACTTTTGCTGCTACAGCTTTCCGATACAATGCACTAATTCTGCTGTCATTCACTTTATATCTTTGCTACTAAACTCTCCTCCGCTCCGACCGCTCACTCTGCATTTACCGACACTCTCTCCACCATACACACCCCATACACACACACTACTGACTCAGAGATACTTTTACTAACACCAGGTTAGTAAACAGGAGAAAGCAGCATGGAGGTCAGTGAAAAATGTTATGTGGTTATTCTTTTTTATGTCTGTTATTTATTCAGTCTCTTTCAAACTGGGTTTGAGCTCAGACCAGTGGTTCCCAAACTTTTTTTTGCAAAGCCCCCCCTTTTGTAGATAAAAATATTTTCAAGTAGGGTTGTACATTTTACCAAATATGGTATTTTTGTTTATTTTTATATTTATATATTTTTTTTTACCACAATATGGATTAGTGCAATATCCAAATCATAGGAGGCGCAATATGTGTTTAAGGCAAAATGTGTCAAAATACCTTTCTGAATTAAGCATTGTGGTGCAGCAGATGTCCCGGCCTACAAATTGTAAATCGTGAATCATATCGCCAATTGCAATATCAGTCAAAATAACCACAATTAGATATTTTCCTCATATCGTGCAGCCCTATTTTCAAGCCCCACATAATGCACTTTTACATATCCTTTGCTTGCAAACTTGACTTCTACAGAATTTATCTGAAACATTGCCTGTAATTAATACAGAACTGCAACTTCAGTGTGCCAATTTTTATGCCTCGTCATATATTTTTTGTCTTTCTTTTGGTAGATGTGACTTCTTTACGTTTATCTGGCAGTCCTGTCACAAACTTGTCCATATGTTGCTAGCAGTGCAGCAGAACCATGCATCATTTATTTATATTTAGCCTCGCCGCGCCCCCCTTGTTATCACTCCAACCCCTCCCCCCAGGGTCCCACTCCCCACTGACTTAGATGGAGACAGGCGGCTGTGATGACGCATAACATCGCACCTGAAAATGGTTGAAATGTAGCGTGTCCACCCGAGTGTTTCCAGCACTGCCGATCTGAGCTGGAGCCGATAAATACACGTGACTACTGCAGTCATTTGTCCCGGGAATGAATGCAGATTGTAACCTTTCCCACTGAAGACACAAGCCAGATGTTAGTGTGTGTTAGCGGGTTTCTTTGGCGAGTGGGAAAGGGGGCTAAAAAGAGAGTAGAGCGAGAAAAAGGGAATCCCATATCTGCGGAATATTCTCATCTCAATGTCAACGCTCAAATTCCCATTCCGCCATTCAATCTACCAGAACCCATTCAAAACTCCCAAAATGGAAATGAGCATTAGGAGCAGAGTGTCAGACAACCCTCGGTGCGGCTTGAAAAATGGTTTGTGCCGAGCACACACCATCTGTCAGTACTACAAGGCTCAGGAGAGAAGCGAGGAGTAGTGCTGTGGGCTCATAACAAGTGATGCGGGTGTTTGATTGAAATGGGAAACAAAGCACTAAATGCCAGCTGACATGCTGATTTATGGCCTGAGAGAACCCAAACCCCCATTTCAATCATGGAATGAACCACTAATAAACAAAGTCAAGACATCAAAAGGGGTTGCGTGTGCATGTGTGTGTGTGTGTGTGCGCGTGTGTGTGTGTGTGAGTGTGTGTGTGTGTAAAGCAGCTTGATGAATCATGCCCGGATCATTTCATTTTGCAGTAATGAAAGAATCTCTGTTCAGCAGAAACGTGCTCGAGTCAGATTTGATACCATAAAGACTAAACAAGTGAGTTTCCACCTAAATAATACAAATTTGTTTTGCAGACTTCTGTATTAACATGATCATTATCTCATGACAACACAAAAATCACAGCAACCATTCAAAAGTAAATGAAGGAGCAAAGCTTTCATCAGAACGAGCCCCGTTAGCAACAGGGTGCTACGTTGGGTGAAACCAAACTATCAAAGTGAAATTACACCAAATATCCAACGCTAAACAATTAAAGTGAAACTACACCAAATATCCAACGCTAAACAATTAAAGTGAAATTACACCACGCCCACTTGAACAAACCTGGGCTTTAAGTACAGTTAGCAAACCAATCAAAATTCAATTTTGCTCCCAAATCATTGCACAGCTTTTAATGTCCTTTTTAAAAAAAAAAAAATTTCATGAGACATTTTACATATTTATTAAAAAGGCAGTGTGCCTGGCTGGCTGGACGACCGGCCAGCCTCTCTTCTTTTTTTTCTTTTTTTGCTGTAAGAGCAGTAAATCAAGGCAGGGATGCAATTTGCTCCCCTTAGCCTCTTGTAAAGCTATCCCGTCCACTCCTGCAGTGATTAATCTTTCTCAGTGAGCTAATTATTTTGTACAGATATCCAATAATGATGGAAGACGAAGGGCAGGATTTATGGTAAAAGCGAAGAGAAGGAGGAAGCCGTAAAAAATTAAGGGGAATGGAGCAATATGCGCTGAAATTCCTCTAAATTCTGTTCAACCATTTTTAAGCAATACTTCAAAATAACTAGTTGACCATTGGACTCGAGCTGCACGTGTCCAGTTTTTTATTACCGAGGAAGCAAATTTATGTTTATTCTTTGAGTTTTGGGTATGCCAGGGCTTCAAAAGAAGTAAGATAGTGTTGCAAACGTGATATGAATCGTTACACGTCAACATCCACACCCACACATTTAAATCAACTGGCAGCAACTGGCTCCACTAATAATTAACTAGAGCAGGTTGACCATCCACGAAGCTCAGTCTGGATCACCTCCCGTCACTCAATGCACGCCCCCCCCCACACACACACACACACCACCTCTGACATCCTGGCCCTAATGTAATCAACCCAAGAAGGGGTAATTGCCCTCATCCAGAACTGACAGCTTCCCTGACATCCCTGCTTCCTTTGCCGGTTGTAAATGCCAGTGGGTGCGGACCACTGATAACTGCCTGCCTCTCTCCACCGTTATTTACATTACTGCTTACAGCGCGGAAACACATAAAGACACGGTTTTACTCTCAATCAGGTAGGTGTGTAAACAAGCTCTCTGAACGCAGGGCTGATCTCGACAAGACGTGTAAAATGTTATGATATGAAATAAAACATTTAAAAAGGGCTTTAAATGTGTTTTGATGTTGTGTGTTGATTCAGAAACACCTGGTTACAGTTACTATATTTTAAATACCAAAAGTATTTTGTTGAACCTAGGGAAGGATGTCTACAATCTCCACAATTTTTTTGGTGAACATACATTATAATGTGTTCTTGTCATTTACATGATAAAGCAATACTGACATACAAAGAGTCTCATCAGGTTTGTGTATTTGTACCTGACTTTTGGCACCATGAGGCGATGCTGAACCATGAGTGTGTGACAGATGGATGCCATCATGGTGAAAACCTCCTCGCTGGCCGAGTCCCTCCACACCAGGTTGAGCAGGGCGTTAGTCTGATGCTTCGTGTCCAGCTTGTGGACACACTCCTCTGTGATCAGCTGCACAGAGATTCTGCTGTCGTCCTGACAGAGAAGGAAACACAGGAAGGGTGGAAGACCGGAAAAACGAGAATAATTAGCAATGCTGCGTTGACAGATTAATAAGTATTTGTGACTAGCAAAGACTTTTTTTTTTTTTTTAAATCTGTTTAGTTTATCATAATGATGTGGTTAATCAGTGTGTTTATTGGTCATTATATCAATTGATTATTATGGCCTTATTTTGGGTCATTTATTGAAAATGTGACAACCCATTGGATATGTTTTTGGGGCATTTAGCTCCTTATTTGACAGGAGTACTGTCTCCTGGGAAGGGAGCAGTGAGATTACACGGTCAGTGTCTATAACTCTTGCATAACCCTGCATTTGGGACCAGCGGCGTTGCCATATTTAACAAGGCAAGATGAAGAGGCGCAATGTTGCAGGCCTGACAGACCAGAATCGCTCTGTATTGTGCCTATATTTAATGGACTGTACTTATATAGCGCTTTTCTAGTCTTTTTCTAGGCCACAGCCGCCCCCACGTTCAGGCTATCACTGGCTGTTTGAGTTGTGCTTTAATGGTGGCTACCTTAACAATTAATGTGTTACATTTACCCACTTTGGTAAAAGTACTCAAACATATATGCATAAGAGTGGCTGTTATATCAAGATAACAAAACTAGCACGAGCATGACATCCCGTACACCTGACAAATGTTTATGTTACCATAGGTTATATCTACCAAGTTACTCCAGTGCCCGATACGTGCTCTTTTTCCCCAAAATCTTTAGACTGTTTCTGTAACACAAAACTTCTCGACTATAAGTGGAGACGTTCATACACAATCATTCTTTTTAGGCTTGTGCGTATTCTGTCTGATACCTGACCCGGACCAGATCAGTGCATCCCTTATGTCACATATTTATCAACAAAATAAATATTGCTTCTAAGAAAGTATCCTACCTGCTTGGGTGGTGGATGGATGCCAGTGTCGTCGTCGTCCTCTGAGTCGCTGGTAACCTCGGGCCTGCTGCTGCTCTCTGACACGGGCAGCAGCGGCAGGAGCGTCTGCAGGGCCCGGAGGTACAGCAGGAGACCCTCCTCTGATAGTGAGCCTGCCAACACACACCCATCACCATCACCGTTTACACCGTCATATCTTCATCTCTATAAATCAGTCTAATGCTGTGCTCACACCAAACGCAAAGCGAATTTTCACCTGTTACTTGCACAAGATGATTTGTATTTATTCACGTTACTCGGATTAGAAACGTTACACCGGTGTAGATAACAACAACATTTATTTCCATCATCAACCATGGCCGAAATAACCACTATTGCTGTTTTGTACCTGTTGTGGAAGTCCCAGATACATGGGAAAACCAAACACTGTTGTGTCCGGGTTCATTACATCATCTGAAGGTGCACACAGTTTTTTCACCACCTTCTCCAGGAACCGCGTCTGCGATGACTGCTGCTACTACAGCGGCATGAACCCAAAATAAACAGATTTTGTCATGATTTAATTGCAATAAATGAATTAAAAGGATGCCGAAATAACTACATCATGATGCCGATTTGTAAAAAGTCTGAATTCATGCTCTGTCACGTCTGTCTGCAAGACGACAAGCAAACAACTTTTAAAATGTTTGTTTTCTGAATGGAGTTTGGATCAATTAGGGCTATGTTTTGCAGGAGAATGTCAACACTGATAGGCTTTTGCAGCTCGCAAATTTCTCGCTCGAGTTGAAAAATCTCAACTCACATGCATATGAGTCTATTCGCATCTTTGCATTGACTTTGTATCTACTAGCACCGCACGAGAAATTTGCTTCACGTTTGGTGTGAACACAGCATTAGAGTTTATACTTCAAATGAGTCATATATATATGGAGTGTGCAGTACAAATGTTGGCCTGTTTGCACATCTCTAAACTGTGCCACCCACCTAAGCAGTTCTCCCCTGCAGAGAGGACAAAGTAAAACACCCAGGGTGCCTGGCTCTGTGCTGCTGAGGAGGAGCCGATGGTGGCCTGGAGGGAGCTCAGGAAGGCCTCGAATGGGAATGACAGACTGACGTCCGACAGCGCCGGGATAAAGAAGTGAAAGATCTGCTCGGTGAACGGTGCAGAGATAAACTCCTCAGTAAAGGCTGCGAATACAAACTGCCTGTAAGATGACAGACAGACACACATTAGACATAAGTTAACAGCTTTCAGCAACATGAGTTGCATGAAAAAGTACAGTGATATTTATATTAAATTAGATAAGATGGCAGGGTGTTCTAACATCGCCCTGCTCTTTCTGCTCCAATATTGTGTCTCCAAACAGAGCTGCTTTGTGTGGCCCAGTCACACACATCTGGTGGGCCAAGTCAGATAATTAGCTGTTAGAGTCAGTGTGTACACAAGTTTCTCTCACTCCCGCCTTGCTTTTCTTCAAAGAAGAAAAGAAGTCGCCTGTCGTTTGTTATTAAGAATGTCTGAAACTGAAGGCAAACAGCCTGATATTCTGCACTCTGGCGGGCGAGCGAGTCTGGGGGCCTTTTATGGCTCGTTGTAAATTGGTCTCTGTAGCAATTACTGCTTCACCACTGAGTAGAGTGGACAAAAAAACTGCTGCAGTTTGTCTGATGAGTTTAATGGATGATTTTTAAAGAATTCACGAGGGACAAAGACTTTCCTTTCCCGCTATCACGCCATTGTCTTTTCTCTGTAACTCAACAAGCAGCAATTTGGGGGGTCTGCAAACATACCTAACTTTAAGTGTATCAGTACATTTTTATCACCCTGTTATGTGATACTCTATTAATTGTCAATAGGAGAAATTTGCTTTTCGGTCTCCTCCAGCGGAAGGTCACACAGCAAGGTCAGCAGAGCAGCACTGACTGCGCTCAGATAACCAAACGTCTGTTGCTCATGGACACTTCTAGCCTGATATCAGACAGTCAACTTGTTACACTGTTTACATCTTCAGTGTTCGAGTTCTGTTCATGTTTAATTCAGTTTTAACAGCATTTAACAAACCCTAATGTTTCTGTGTGTGTCACTGAGACCTTTCTCAGCAGTGGAGCTGCAATGATTAGTTGACTAATCGATTCGTTGATCGACAATAACCGCCAACTATTTTGATAATGGTTAATCGTTAAAGTAACTTCTTATGCAAAAATGGCAAAAAAATGCTGTTTAGCCTCTCAAATGACTCTGTTTTGTATCATATTAAACTTTGGACTTGGCTTTGGACATTAAAGGACATAAAAAGACATCACCATGGACTTGGGATGGACATTTTTCACTATTTTCTGACATTTTATAGACAAGCCTACCCAGCAGCAGCCTCTGAAATGACCAAATAGCAGTAAAGATGTGCTTTTGGTGGAGATCAAATGAAGAATGAATACCTTAGATTAAGGGTGTGCGATATGACGATATTAGATCGTGGATGATCAGAATGTCTCCACGATCTTTACAGAGGGATCGTTGTTATTGTGCTTCAGTTCACATTCTATGAGTTTCAGTTCTATGGCTCAATGTTTCCCCAGTGTGCCGCGCCACAGTTGAATGATTAGCACTGCTGTTGTATTACAATCTCCCCAAACACAATCAATTCGCTATCTCTACTTTAAGCAGCCAGACATTACCACCGTTTAGTCTGTTTTTGGTTTCTGTGAGGTTTGATGGAAGTGACCTAATGTAACTGTAAATATTTAAAAAAAACAACTTCAGAACAGAATTTGGTGTGATGTTTTGTTACCTTGTACGGCTATATTTATTTAAATAGGGACATTAGTTTGATTGTACTGTGCAGTAACTTGCAAAATAGTCTTAAAAACCAAAAAGAATCGTGATAAAATCGTGGATCGTGATCCTGTCTGGATAAAAATGGTGATATGATGTGTATATATGACGATATGACGCGTATCGAACCGTGAGCACTGAACCGTGAGTTGACTGTCGTTACACCCTTAGTGTTTATTCTTTTATTCATCTTCATTTCTCAGCGGCCTGCTGTGGATTGTCCCATAATTAGAGGCCTGTTGATTTGAGAGTTCAAACCCCTGATGGCTCTAAGTGAACTATTTCCAGGGAGTTAGGGGGAAGTGGCTTTCACTGAACTACCTTGCTGGCCCTCCTGAGGCTCCCTTCACAGCGGTGGCTCTCAACATGGCAGAAACAAGAAGGATAGACTGAGCAGGAAACAAGGATATGACTCCAACAGAGCCTGGAAAGCCCTGAAGTTTTGGCTGGGAAGAGTTATGTAAGAAACCCCAGTGGCTTGTGTGTGTTGGAGGCTCTACAGAGGGCGGACCGCCGGCCGCCAGCTCTTGGTGTGGCGGCTGGCGCTTTGCGGCACTCCGGTGGATCTGTGGATCTATTCCTAGTGGTGTAATTAGAGGGACGCAGATGAAGTGCAGCGGCAAAGCGCTCTCTTTAACAGCTGCAATGTGTGTGTGCTTGTTTTCTTTCACGTCTCGTCCTCTTCACCCGTCCTTAACGATCCTTGACTTGATTATTAGGTACGATGCCAAGGTCAAAATACACTCATGTTATGATGGCAGAGATATTGCCCAACAACTTGTGCATTACTTTTGTGTGTGTGCCTGGCACTAGATGGAGTGATTGATCCAGCAACCGTGCAAGTCAGCAGCAGCCTCTGCTGTGTATTCCCTCAGACCTCTCTCTCTCTGCAGACCTGCTCTGATAAACATCAACTGCTTTACATGCAGAGCTGGAAAAAGTATTCACACTTTACTTTATCAGAGAAGCAGCACCACCATCTACACATGTTCATACGTTTCAGTCCTGCTTTTAAAACTTTACTTCATTCACATTATAGAAATGTTATCAGATAAATTAACTGAAGTATCAAAACTAAAAATATTCAGTTTGGAGAACTGGTGATTTTTGTTGAATTATACATATGTAATTAGATTAGTTTAGTTTAGATTATTATTTTATTGTCACTGCACATAGTGCAGGTACTGAGACAGCAGAATTCAGTTTAGCACCGAACCAGAAATACAAAAAGCAGTAAAGAGTATATGCAGAATTAATATAATAAAATATATAATATTTTTCCCTAAAGGAAAATAGGGAAAATAATACAGAGGTAAATAAATAAAAAAGGAAATGAAAATATCAATGTATGTCACATTGTAACAATTAATAATGCCTACATTTATTTTTAATATTTACATGAATGTATTCGTCTACATTAAT
>JAOVVB010021371.1:0-16113 GCA_028570985.1 Heterobranchus longifilis | reverse complement strand
AAGTCATGTCCTTACGTCTGTTCTGAGCGTTTTTGCCAGGCGAGGGAGACGGCGTTTTCTTCATCCCCTCTACATTCGAGTAATTAGGATGTTCCAGAACGTTCATATTCCAAGTTACAGGCATCATCTGCTTCAATTGCGAAAAAAATGTATGCCCTTTATACCCTATGAGTCTTGTCCTGTCTCTGTGGTTGGTGTCACAACGTTGCAAAGCAGAAGCAACGCAGGAACTGAGAGCAATGATGAAATGATGATTTTTGTTTCGTCATCAGTTCAGGACATAATGAGTTTTGTAGACATTTTTAACGGAAAGAACTAGCATGATTCTCACGAGTAGCATACTCAGGGGGAATTCACATCCTCCGTGATCAACTATGACTAGACAGAAAATGAGACCATAACATTGTGAATTGTGCGCATGATTCCATACTTTCCTAATATTTCACAATAACCTCTAGAATTCAAGGCAAGTCAGTGGTTATATTTATTTTATCCTCCTCATATGCTCCATAGCGTACTTCATTTCACAATACCTAACAAAGCTTCCTACATCATGCTTGTAGGAAATCTGTAGTGACTCGTGACACACTGAGCGTACTCCCTCGAGACGGTTTGTTTTCTAGCCTGGTGCTTTATTGAATAAATCACATCTCTTCCTAGGGCTATACTAAGTACCCCTTTACTGCTTCCAAAGGATTTAGGAGGGTAAGTTGTAGCCAGGTGCGGCTTATCATCAGCCCTTGATTAACTGATCATCAGCAGGTATACAGACCTCTATAAAAATAGATGTTTTTTGCAGTTTACTGGTCTGGAACATTCAGATGTGTGTTACGACAATGCCAAGAGGGAAAAAACTTAATCAGTGGACTTAGCAAAGCTTCACAAAATCTGGAAAGATTTATCACCTTATCTGGTTAGGTTATAAAACCATTTCCAGGCAATTTAAGGAGCCACAAGTGGACGTCCCAGCATATTCTCCCCAAGTTCAGATCATACAGTAAATCTTTCACTCAGAATATTTCACTCAGAGAAATACAAAAAAATTTTACATTTCAAACCCCACAGGCCTCGATGAGCATGTTACGCAACACAATTAGAAGAAGACTGAACAAGTATGGTTTGTATGGAAGAATTGCCAGGAGAAACTTCTTCTTTCTAAGAAGAACATGGAAGCATGAATAAGGTTCACAAAAATACATCTAAACAAACAACAATGTCCAATGATGAGATGAGGACCAAGATGGAGTGGCTTGGCCCTAATGCCCCGTGTCAGGTTTGGCAAAAACCAAATAGGAACTGGTCGAGCTGTGGACCTGCCTCACTTTTTTCGGTCATGGAGATGATGGACTCTTCCACTTTGAGGACTGTTGCTTTGTCTCAGGGTCGTATACATACACCCAACTTTCATCACTGGTAATGATCCTCTACATGAAGGATGGGTGTCACTGTCATGACACGCTGACAACGGCAGCAATGTTGTGGATTGTTCTCGAATGATCATCATGCACAAGTTTGAATGATTTTGACATTTTCGGGGGTTGAGCTGGTTGAAGCTCTTCCTGATCTCTCGTCGTCTTCCAGTGATGTTCTTCCGCTCTTGAAGTGCGTGTGCCACCCGAAACACCCGAAGTCATGCCGAATCATGTCAAATGTCTTTGTGGCAGATTTGCCCAGTTTCACGCAGAATTTCATGTTCGCTCTTTGTTCTTACTTCATCTATAATGAAATAGCAGATGTGGCAACGCACATGGTCAGAATAACAGTTGAATAGCTTCTGATGTACACAGGACAATGTCTTTTTGCACATTAACTTATGAAGTTCGGTGCTCCGTGTGACTGTGTGTTGGCGTGTTACATAACTAATCTCAAAACTTTTTGATACCGCCCAAAAAACCTGAATGAAATAAGGCAATGAAGATTGGCCCATAATGATGTGAAAGACAGATAAAGTCATACAGGAAACGATTACTTCAAGTTATTGCTGCTAAACGTGGATCTACAGTACAAGCTGTTAAATCATGGGGTACTTAATATTGCCCACATTTTCTTTCCTTTTTTGTTAAATAAATAATAGCGGTGAAAAATGTATATGTTGTTGTTCTTCTGATGTTATATTCGCCTAAGACTAAGACCCATTAGTCATGCTCTTAGCTCATTTATGCTGTTCAAATACCACTTTCATCTTTTGTCATTTCCTTTCCAACGCTGTCATGCTCCTCACCACGCGGTCATGTTTTCCCATGCTGTCATGTCTCTGCCCCTCATCCACCGCTGATTTCTTCTGGCTTGAAGGTTCCTTGTGTGCCGTATTATCCTCTGCTCCAGGCCTTGGATGGGAGCCGGCTCCTGGCCATCATGCGTAGGACCCCTCTGTTAACACTGAGAATGTCAGGAAACCATTCTGAGGAGATCTGCCTCTTCGTCATCAACAAGTCACACGCCGCTTTGGTCCTCGGGCTTCCCTGGCAAGCACCTCATGGCCCCTAGATCGACTGGACAAAGCACGTCATCACAGGTTTGAGCCTCTCATGTTCTATGACATGCCTTCACTCAGCGCTTTCTCTACCTTGTATTCCACCCACGCCCGACGAAACCCCGGACCTCTTCAGTGTTCCCACTGAATAGCATGATCTCAGGCAGACCTTTAACAAGGCCCGAGCCATGTCACTCCTGCCACACCGACCATATGACTGCCCTATTGATCTCCTCCCGGGCACCTCCCCTTTAAAAGGCAGACTTTACTCTCTGGCGCGACAAGAAAGGGAGGCACAGAGTCCCTCACCACTGGAATTATCTGTCCATCCTCGTACAAGAAACGGACCAAGGCCCCTAAGTACCATGTAGGGGACAGGGTCATGTTTGCTACCAGGGACATCCCCCTTAAAACACTGTCATGCAAACCGTCATCTCGTTTCATCTGCCCCTTCACCACGTCAGCCCGTGAGCCGTCCGACTCCTTCTCCCCGCTTCTATGCGACACATTCACCCCACCTTCCATGTGTCCCAGCTCCAACGCATCGTGAACTGGCCACTAAGTTGAAGCTCAGTCTCACGTCTTAGCGCTGTTACAACGATACGAAGCTCCCGGCTCTGCTTCAACACCTCCATTTTCACCACTAAGGCTCCGCCTGAGCACTTCTCACACTACAGATGATCTGAAGAGCTCCCGGCCTGCACCTACAACTGCACCTGGATCCATCTCCATAGACCATGAGCTCCGCCTTCTGGCACATTACAATCAGATTATTTTTTATTATGTTTTTACACAAAAACGCAGAATTAAATATCTCCACACACACCGACATGTGACTCTAATGGTATCAGACACATACAACACACACAATACTAACACACTTTACCATCTCATTATCATCATTTATCACGGATCAGCACAAACACTAAAATAATAACTGAGGTTCTATTTAATATAATTGAAAGTTATTCCTTTAATAAGTCACGTGTCACCCTGTTAGTGTTAAAGCGAAATGTCAAATGGACATCTCTAGGCTCATGTTACACCATCTTCCTTTCACTGTGGAGCCATTTGGGGTTCAGTCATTAAAACCAGGGTGCCAAGGATATTTATTTTATGCTGGAATGGATTGCATTTGCACTACATCTAATTGGACAGGAGGTGGCAGTGTGACTTAAGTAGATTTCACAATCTAACCTCCAGACAGTTTTACAGGGCGATGGTGCTCCTTACATTGTGTAAAATATACTGACGTACACCCTAACCCTAACTCTGATCAGAGCTTAAGTACATATAGCCCAATACATTACAGTTTTCAACCCACTGGAATTACCCTGCGACCACCGGCTTCAACCTCATAGACAGTCATTTCTGCTTTGTTTATTACATTTTTAGCATCCCATTATGACAAATCTGGTTTGGGGAGGAAAAGTTTGATTTAGCATGGATGCACCCCATTTCTTTTCTTTTTAAAAAAAAAAAAAATCTTCTTAATGGCTGAGAGGTACAAATGATTCTTCAACTGTCTAAACATGAAACAGAGAGGAAAGTGAAGTTACAGTAGAGGAGCAAAAATATATGTTTAAATAAGCTATAAAATACAACAGTCTATAAATTATATACAATAAATATTTCAATCAATCAACCTGTACTAACCTCATCAGTATAAAATATTATTTCCTCATTTCCAGCTTCACATAAGCATTTTCATATTTCAGTTGATTTGTTTCATTCCATAAGACCAGCTTTTTTATTATTATTTCAAAATGCGCTCTACCCCAAAAAAGAATTCTGCTTCTCTCTATAATATTTATTTAAATTTGTACCTTAATCTAAATTAATATAGGATGTGTCTTTTGCAGCATTGTTCATTTTCTTTCTGGATCTAAGGCAGTTCCTCAGTACCAGTCCTAAGTCTGGAGGAATAGGTGGGTTTCAGCAGGACAGGCATAAAACCTGTGCCAATAACCCAAGGATCGAATTCTCCAATGCGGCAACCCCTAGACAGGTGCAAAGCCCAAGGAAATAAAAAAAAAAAAACCTTCCTTATGGTTCTGGTGCGAAGTCTCAGGAATCATCTCAAATGCTCACTCAAGCACTACGGGGCCACACCGGTTCCAAGCTCTTCCTGCTTCCTGCATCATGCCACGGTATACCCTGTATATTACTAAAATATTATCTATAAATACAAATAATTAAATGGATGTTTCATATTATACTCATATTGCAAAAAGAGGCCCCATGTTCTGTACAGTACCTCAGGACACCAGAGGCGTCTACATCTATGCCAATAGTGTTAACTGATGGATTACAACAGAATTAACTAAAAGTGTCATTTTGCAATGTAGTGAAATTAGAATGTCCCTGTGAAATAAATGTGTAATTATCAAAATAAACATTCATTGTGAAGCTCATGTGTCATTATGAAATAAATGTTTTTTTTAATTATTAAATTAATGTACAATTCTGAACTAAAAGTCTCATTAGTAAAAAAAAAAAGGACTAATTTGTCATTACACAATATATATGTTGTCATGGGAAATCCATGTCATTATGGAATAAAAGTGTCATAACGGAATACAGGTTTATAAAAAAATAAATAAACTTGCCATTATGAAATTAACGTGTTTTTATGAAATAAAAGTTTCATTATTAAAGAAGAAAGAGAAAGGGTGTTCTGATATAGTTCTAAATATGCGATGAAAGTGCTGTTATGAAATTACCACATGATCATGAAATTAATGAAAAATAAAATGTTGCTCAGGAAACAATTGTCACTGTGAAACAAATGTCATGAAACAACCGTCATTATAACATAAATGTGCAACTCAGAAATAAATATGTCATTAATAAATAAATATGTCATTATGAAATAAATGTCTTTTCTTTTTGGTGTTTACCGGCGTTTAGCATCCACTGTGATTCATTACCGCCACCTTCTGGTCTCGATCTCCCTCATCCAAACAAATGTCATAATATAAATGTCATTATAAGAAATTTGGCAGTAATGCATCTTACTGGATGCCAACCGGCATAAAACAAAAACAAGAACAAGAACGTCATTATGAAATAAACATCATAAAATAAATGTATTTATGAAATAAAAGTGTCATTTTGAAATAGACATCACAAAATCTTCTTGTCTTCTTGGTGTTTACGGGCGTTTGGCATCCGCTGTTGCATGTTCATGTTGCATTACCGCCACCTTCTGGTCTAGATCTTCCTCATTATGAAATAAATGTCATGAAATAAACATGTAATTATAAAAATAAATGTCATCATAAAATGTCTACTACTTCTTCCTCTTCTTGGTGTTTACCGGCAGTTAGCATCCACTGGGTTGCATTACCGCCACTTCTGTTCTTGATCTCCCTCATCTTCCTTTTATTTTAAATCCTCTTTTATAGTTTAGCCACCCTCAAGAGAACCAAGAGACCCTTATCCTCTTACTCCATTCTCTAAAATACTTTCCACAGTGTACTCAGCCTTTCCAAATTCCCATTTCCCATTATGTTTTCTGCCGATCTACAAACTCGTCTGAAATGATTGAATGTCATGAAATAAATGCCATTCTGAAATAAATGTGTAATTGTGAATTAAATGTCATGAAATGTCATTAGGAATAGACAATTGCCTTAGTATGAAATGAAAAGGGGCAAGATACAAATATCTTTAAAAAAACAAGTTCCATAAAATAAATGTGTCATTATGTAATTCATTTGTCATTATGGAATAAAAGAGCATTATACAATAGGGGAGTTTGTGAGTAATGCCTGAAAGTGAGACTGTCGAGTATGTATCGGAAAGTCAGGTGATACCACTTAGGACTCCAGGACTCCAACCAAAGACAAAGAAGATAGAGCGTGTGGAAGTGCTGGATAAAGCAGAAGAGTTCGAGACACAGAGCAAGACAAGACAGGATCCGGGAAGGGATCATTTAACATTAAGAAGCATTTAACAGGAAGATGAAGAAAAATGAGACATACAGTCAGTGATAATGTAACCTACTGGATTCCAGCCGATGTTAAACAACACAAAAGAAGAAGAAACAAATCTGTCATAGGAATAAATAATTGCTTTATTATTAAATGAAAAGGGGCAACATACATATGACATTTAAAAATTAAGTTTAATGAAATTTGTCATTATGGAATAAAATGTCATTATAAAATAGATACATGTGTTATTATGATATAAAAATAGATACTATAACAAAAATACTAATTATCATTACTTTATAGTTCTGACTGTACTACATTTTTATTTCTGTTATGGGCATAATTATTTTATTTAGTTTTTGACTAAAACCGCGTTCCACATTATAGAGCTTGAGGCATCACTGACTCTTAACTGACTTTTGTGCATTAGCAAGACCATACACTGTATGTTTCAGGATTTGTCATTTCTTAATGACATTTTTGCCTGGTTGCATATACATATAGGGTGATTCACTTAAAAGAGGCCCAGAATATTCTGTAATCACGCCCGCTATGATGAAGCAATCTGAACCAAAAAAAATATGCTACACATACCTTGACGTATGTGTAATCGATTGCATTACATGCGATGCTGGAAGTGATCTCCATTTTCTGCCAGGCACATTTCGACGCGTAGCTCCATGTTCCTGAACATACAGGAACCAGTGACAGTATCTGACTCTTTTCTCCATATCCCTAGCTTTGAGCTCCTGAACGACAGTGACACCATACGCTTGCAATTTTGCCCTTTTTGCAGCTCTTGTCATGACATGGCGAACAAGACCTCTTTCAGATTGCTCCATCCTAGGGAGAGTTATTGCAGAATATTCAGGGCCTCTTTCGTGTGAATCACCTGTTCAATGTGTCACCTCCGTTTGCGTGAAAGCTTAAGCTAAACATTACACCCTACATTTTTGCTTAGCCATGGCTCAAAACTTTCAGTTGCATCAGCCCGGATTATCGACAAACTAAAGCTGCTTGTTAGCCAGCGAAGTTTTTGAGTTTTAAGTCCTGGATAAAGAGTCTCACTTGTGTCACAGCTCGTTAGCTAAGATGGCTAAATGGCAGCCGCGAGAGAGCTGGCTCAGGTTCACCTGCAGTGAAGAGCGCACTCAGGTAACGAGAGTGGACACGATGCCAGGTTGAATTAGTATGTAACCCCCCCACACACACACTATACACATAAACATACGCGCACACACATAGGCTAGCTGTCATCGTACTCTCAGGGGAATCTATCTAGCGTAAACAATTTCATAAAGTAATCTATTGCTGTACCTCATGTTAGGGATGAGTGACATGTAGCTCAGTGGGTGAGGGTTTTGTTTATGAATCAGTCACAGAAAGTTGGGTGATCAATTAAAACTTTTTGACGTATAAACCTCAACAAATTTAAATGTTTAATATGAGAAAACAAACAGAGAACGTGTAACCGAGGTTTGATCCTGAACTTGTATCTCGTGTATGAGCCTGTGTTGAGTTTCGCATCTTCTCCCCGCGGCCCGGGTCTGATGTCGTTTCCGATTTGGCCGACTTAAAGGTCAGCGTTAAAGGTGTGAATATCTCTGTCCGTCTGTATCTCCCTCTCTCTCTTTATCTCAGTCCATCTGTCTCTTGGGATTGGAGGAACCATTCAATCGTCTCTCACTATGTGTGTGTTTGTGAGAAACAGAGAGACACGGATTCTAGGACTGACTCGGATTACAGTCACACCTACAGTGTCTGAGGATTTCTTTCTGTGTCCGTGTTTATACCACAACCGGGTTAGTTTGAACAAGAATGAGCGACACTATTATTAAGTATTTCCCTTCTCTGAGACAGAAAGTGTTCAGGAATGAATAAAGGCAGCAGGGATGCTAACTAGGCCATGTGGTGTCATGTAGCCGTGCTCTTCTATTGTGTTGATGTCTCTTGGCGACAGAAATGCTGACTTACTGTAAGTCTTCCACTCACAGTAGATGTCTTTACTGACAAAAATGAGACGTCTACTGTAATTTTTTCGGTCAAATTGAAAGTTTTAAATACAGAAAACACAGCTCTTGTGACTCTTTAATCAAAATTAAGTCACAGGGTCTGTGTATGGGGTTTGCATGTTCTCATTATGCTTCGTCGGTTACCTTTGGGTACTCTGGTTTCTTCCCACAGTCAAAAGACATACTGATTAGACTAGTGTGTGGATGTGTGTATGTGTGGCCTGTGATGGATTGGCACCCTGTCCAGGGTGTACCCTGACTCGTGTCCTAACTCTCCTGGGAGATACACTTCAGGCCCCACGAGTGGTACAGCAAGTTTTCCGCTTGGCTCCATGGTTAACTAAAGAGAGTGATGCCGTGGCGCTTTAGTTCTTTAGCCTATCAATAACATGTTAACATCTAAACAGTTAAGCACAATATTACACAAGTATATTGTTTAGGTGTTGATTGTTCTGTCCACAATCCCAAAGTAAGTTCCCGATCACACTGAGAAGAAGACCATGAAGTTCCTGCTGCGCCCTAAAAAGAGCACAGCAGGAACAAGGTGAAATGGAAATTATCAAGTTCATAATACCTACTAGCCATGTCCTTGTCAGGTCCCCAATACATCTATCATGTTGTCACTAATTTCCCCTTACGCACATGATCACCCACTCGGTGTGATCGAACTGAGTTGTTACTGTGTCCGATCTGATCGTGCTATACTTTTACCAGGGTCTTATCACAGATGCAATGACACTACGTTGTCATTGCATCTTTGGTATAAATCCAGTGATGCGACCTGAACAACACCTTTCATCATGAAGTGATTGGTGTGATAAATTATTATATTAATATAAAATTTTCTGAACGTTTGATGGACGCACTGATACCCTGCTGCATGGGCATCATAAACGTGGTAAGCACCAGAAGAACGTAATATGAACTTGCGGTCTTCTTCAAAGTGGTACGTTATGATGAAGAAGTCATGCTATGCATTTTATGTGCCAATGGATTTCTTTTTGTCATTATGTCATTTATTATGACCTGATTACAAGAGCAATTGGCATGTTGGACTTTACACCTTCAGGGTCTGGGTTCGATTGTCGCCTCAGGTATGTGTGTTTGCATGGAGTTTGCATGAATAAGTGTGTGTTGGGGTGCAGTGTTGGATGTACTTGGATTACTTTTTTGATGGAACGAGTAATCCAACACGTTAGGTCCACCATTTAAGTACTCAGTACCCCTCTGTTATTCCTGCTGTTATACCCCTATCTCACCTATGCGATTTGACTATGCGAGGACCGACATGCGGAAAGATGAAAACCTAATCACAGCACCAAAACTCGCAGTGAATCATGATGAACCATACGTACGGCCACTGCGTGAAACCGCGTAGGTGAGATAGGGGTATTAGTAGTTAACAGATTGTGGGCCAAACTTCGCTGAGTGATGACTAAAACAACATGCATGAGGAATTACACAGGAGTTTTCATTTTCTGCAATGGAAAAGTACTCTAGTTACTTTCCTCAGAATGTAACGCTGTAATGTAACTGATTACATTTTAAAGACAGTAATTATGCCACCCTACAGCCTGCCAAGATAAGCGGTATGGAAAATGGATGGATGGATGGATGCACAGATAGATGCACAGACAAGCCAACGCAACAGATTTAATTAAACTGGTGCATAGGCATTCATGCACGTGAGGGCGCGTGCACGCGCACGAGTGTGTGTGTGTGTGTGTCTGTGAGAGAGAGAGAGAGAGAGGTGGATGTGTATTCTGCGCGTGCTTCGGAGCTCGCACTCAAAGTTTAGTCGCTGAGGAGCGCGAGCCTGCACTCACTCACTCACTCACGCGTACACACACACACGCGCGCGCGCACCATGCACAGATTTACTGCACTCCTACACGTCGTCTTTTACCTGTGGACGTCATTTTGTATCAAAGGTAGGTCCTTTATGTGTGTGTATTGTTTAAGCATTTGTTAAAATTCTTTATTAATGCTGTTTTGTACATTTTTCTCGTAACCCGCTGCACCATGGTGACGCGCGTGCCGTAAAGGCGACCGTTAATTTTTATATTTTTTTTTTCCCCCTGAGGCGTGTTAGCATTTAGCTTTGGACACTTTTTTCTATCAAAATATGTATTTAGACGATACATTACCCGGTTTAACCTACAAATGTGAGGTAATATCACTATCAATTAACATTCTTATCATATTTTCAACATGTTTAATGGTTTTTCTTTTTTTACTTAATCGAAGGGAAATGTCTCATCTATACAAAAAAAGGGTTTTTTTTTTGTACATTGGTCAGAACTCACTCTTTCAGTAAGAACAGTTCATACATGAGAGGACTAAAAAACAGTCTTTTTTTCCAATTTTTTTGTGGTCTGTACTGTACCAGCACCATAAAATAAATCAAAATGTAGAGTAAAAGATGTTATGAACAGTTATGTGTCTGATTTAATAATCTACTTTAAAATAATCTACTAATGCGCTACTGTCTCAATGTAAACAAACACCTGCACCAATAGATATTAATTAGAAAAGATAATCAAAATTTTTTTACTGGGATTAGTTCATATTTTAACTTTGACTGGAATAACAGCGCTAAAGTGGTATAAGTTCATTTTAACACGCTGGAGTCGTTTTAAGACAAAACTTCATCTTTATCTGATCCACTTTTTCGTTTCCTCGTCTGTGATTCTCTCTCCGATTACCGAACAGGTATATTTGTCTGACCACCAAAGTAGTACAACTTAGTGTAAACATCCAATTTTCTGTATCCTTTCTTTCCCATTGAGTGTAATAAGATAAAAATGACAGTAGATTCTCGTAGATCTTGCCGTGGACTAGATACATTTTGTACAATTTTCCTAATATTTATCCACCAATTCAACGGAAACCAATCTATATATATATATATATATATATATATATACATACTGTACGATGTTCTCACGCCAAACAGAATTTTGTGAAATTACAGTTTTAAAAAATGAAGGGGTTCATCTTTGGTGCAGGCAGACATGTACGTGGGGTTTTACCTAAAACAATAATAATATCACTGATTACATTAAAGCTGATCAGATTATTTTTAGCTTTAAGCTTTTAAGTATTTCTACAAACTCTTTGTTCGTCAACGAGGCATACTTCATTTGGCTAGTTATACTATAGAAATGTCCCTCAAACCAACCATATTTCAGAGACCAATGTTCAGTGATAAAATATTAAAAGTATTATATTACGCAGATCTGATTCATTAGATAAATGTAATTTCATGAATGTGGACTAATATGTTTTGCTTTTTAAATAACTATGAGGATGAGTCAATTTCTTTTTTGTCATTGCTTTTTTCAATACACTTTCTCCCTCTGTCCATCAACAAGCTTCCGTATTGCCTCATGAAAAAATGTTTTAGGCTGAGCTGCAGGTCACGAATGCACTGCTGTCTTCACTTCTTCATCAGAAGTAAATCTTCATTCTCATAGTTCTGCTTTCTGGGGACTAAACAGGTGAAAGTCTGATGGAACGAGATCAGGACTATAGGGAGAGGATGCTTTAACACCTCAAAACAAAGTCAACAGTGTGGACAGAAGTGTGCAGACGACATGCATCGTCACGCAAGATCACGACTCCCTCGGATATCAGTCCTCTGTGTTTAATTCGAAGTTTAGTCTTAAGCTCTTCAATAAGCATCTCACTGTAACGAGCACTGTTGATTGTTGAACTTTTTTCCTGAATGTTCCAATACTTCTGGCCCTTGAGAATCCCAGAAAACTTTTCATAAGCATTGATTAATTTTACAGCTATTGGTCGACTTTTGAACTTTTTCTCGGTCGGCGATTGAGGATGTTTCTGTTCCATAGTCTGTTGTTTACTTTTAGACTCGTAGTGATGAATCCGTGTCCCGTCACCAGTAATGATTCTCTTTAAGAAACTTTCACCTTCGAGATTGCAAATTCTGTCTGTAGATATCTAAACGCTTCTGTTTATGCTCTTCCATGAGTTGTTTAGGCACCAGGTAGACCCTTAGACCACAAAAAAAAACACAAACTGCACAGCAGTGACTGGGAAGACAGTAGCCGTGAACGAAAAAAACAGATGAAACCCAACAAGAGTTTTAATATAACTGGAGTGCGGATAATTTTTGGCTCATCCTTGTATTAATAAGTCTTTTAGAAAAGGGTACAAACACTAACTCTCCATCCCTGACCTGAATGAAGTCACGATGAAGGGCAAAGTTCTAAAGACTTTCAAATGAAGGAAAACCTGACACTGACACTGGAGACTCCTTCCATAAGTATTTTATTTTTATATATATATATTGTAACAGGTTCGACCTATGTTGCACAGGCGGGACCATAAAGCACGGACACGAGGCGAGGTCTTATGGGAGAAAGGGTAATTTATTTAGGAAAAATGGGGTATGAAATGGTTAAAGGAGGAAGGACGGAAAGGAAGGAATGTGCATGTGCAGTTCTGGTGGGCAGTGCCCCGCTGGCATTCGGGCACAGGCTGGTGAGCGGTGGGCAGAGTGGCAGCATGGGTCCGTGTGGACAACCGCTCCTGCCTCTGTCCTCTCTGACGTCCGGCGGCTGGGCGGCTTTCCCCAGCTGGGAACAGGGGCTGTGACGTGATCTCCATGCGGCCTTTTCCTTCTCGGCGGTAGGGTCACCATAATCTGGCTCTGTGTAAGAGTTGAAGACTTCTGTCCTCGACGCGGCGTTCAGAGGCGTACTCCACTCTTTGAAGTCCCTGGAGCGTGTTCCATTGCCCTGCTAGCTTGCCACTCTTCCGCCTTCTACACGTGTATTGCACTCACACCGCGTAGTAAAGTCCAGTAGCCCAACAGACCCCAAGTTACAAGCTGTGTTTTATAGCGTGGAGAGAAGCCTGTGATCATTAATGGCGATGACTGTGCCTTATTCCGCGGCCCCGCTCCTTTGCGCACCTGAAGAAGGGGAGGCCGCCTAGCTAGTGAGCGAAGAGTGATATTGATTTGGGCGCACGCTCATCACAGACGCACACCGTGACACTGCCCCTCCCTTAGCTCCGAGCTCACGTTTGCCGCTGGCACTACCGAGTAAGACCCCGGCCTCATTCGGGACTCAACCCAAGGTCCGTGCCAAGTTCCCCCGTTCTTTCCTACCCTTTCTCTCCATCCTCCCTCCTTTAACCTTCCCCAATTTTACCTAAATAAATTACCCTTTTCCTTGTAAGACCTCACTTCGTGTTTGTGCTTTATGGTGCCGACCGTGGAACATGGGTTGAACCCGTTTTAACACTGTATATGTATACCTACAGTGTATATTTAAAATGTAGGATATATGTTGGTTAAGGAATCCATGCGACGTCAAATGGTTCGGTGCTTAAAGAAACAAACAAAACCTACATTTTGTAAATCCTTAAAAATATGTGTTGTGTGTGTGTGTTTAGGAGTTTTTTTCAATATGCTATTTGCCTTCCAGCTCCATTTGCTTTAAGCTGCATGTGCAATGGCGTGTGCTTAAAATATTCACCGTGTCATTGTTTCTCCTGCTGCCTCAAAAGCGTACACTGAAAGCGTGTTAATTCTGTGTATGAGAGTGTGTGTGTGTGTGTGTGTGTGTGTGTAATCGTATACCCTGTTCTGCCAGCCTGTAATTGTCACTACTGAAGGTGTGTGTCTGTTTTGAGTGGAGTTCTATTTATCATTCCGCACATCTACCTGTAAATGGAATCGCTATTCGTGAATACTAAAACAGCCAGTACAAGGTCACCCTGTCTGAGAGTGCGCAGCCGAAACCCCCCCGGCGTCGAATCGATTCAGTGTTAAATGAACACCCCGCAGAGCAGAGCTACCCCCTGCTACGCTGAATTAACACCTATAGTGTGGAGTTACCTCCTGCGGTCCTGGAACTTGTACAGTCTGCTGCATCCCACAATACAGTCTTGAAATAAACACTTTCATAATTTTAAATTACTACTTGCTGTCTTGGATTAAGGAAAGTGAGGAGTAAAACCCTTCATGCTGTGCTGTTCTAGGAAAACAATCAGCGTGATGATGAATCGCTGTTAGTGAAACACAGTTTTTTTCCCATGATAGCTTTTCCCAATGTGTTTTAGTCCTTTTATCCACAGCAATTAGGGTTGACATAAATGCAGTTAGGGTCTGAAACAAATTAGGTTGTGTTTGACACAAATGTGGTTGAGGTTTGCCACGAGTGAGGTTAAAGTTTTACACAAATAAGGTTGGAATTTGACGCAACTGAGCCTTGGGTTTGACGCAAATGAGGCTGGGGTTTGACACAAATGAAGATGGGATTGGATGCAACTGAGCCTTGGGTTTGATGCAAATGCGGTTGGAGTTTTACACAAATTAGGTTAAAGTTTGACACAAATGCGGTTGGAATTTGACGCAACTGAGCCTTGGGTTTGGCGCAAATGACGTTGGGGTTAGACACAAATTAAGGATAGGATGTGATGCAGCTGAGGTTTGGGTTTGATGCAAATGAGTTTGGGGTTTGATGCAGATGTGTTTAGAGGTTGATACAAATGCGGTTGGGATTTACACAATTGCGGATTGCGTTTGATGCAAATTTGATGCAAATTCTGGTTTGCTGTTGGTTTGTAGTTTTTAAAAATCCATTTATGATTAAATTTAATGTTGTGGAATATCCATGAATCCGGTGAGCAAACACTGACATTGGAGATGCCTCCTGAAAACTAAATATCTCCTCACAGAAGCCTTCGCTATATTAAAGCTCAGGAGTTGTTACTATAAAAACAATATCTTCTGACCATTTATAATCACCGATTCAGCAGTGGTATACGTCTGAATAGTTACATCATGGTATAGCATCATTTTGTAAACTTTTTGTTTGCGTAACCTTGAATGTGCGGCTTATGACCTTTGACCTATGACCCTCTGCTGACCATGAGGTAACCCGCAATAGCAGCAAAAACACTTCAATCTGGAGGCGGAGCTTGCACATGTAATAACTTAAAATTATACACAAACAATACATTCTTTATTATTATTTTTTGACTATTTAAAATGAAATCGTGTCTATTGCAAGGTTTTCTATTTTTGGAGAATAAAAGGCTCATTATTAAAGGTCAGCTGCAGCAGCGTTATATGATTGTGATGTAATGGCTTCCCCGCTGCAACACCTGACTCGACCCATTAGTCATGGAGCCGGATCTGGCGCATCGGAACGAGGACGCACACGTGGACGCGAGTGTAACGGCTCACCGCGATACGGCGTTCTGATCCTGGATTTATACTCAGCTTCATGCTTCATCATCAGGTTTGGGAAATGGGATGCGCTGACGATCTGTAACATCTGTAGGTGTGTAGATTTACAAACCTGAGCGGATTTGGCTGAGACTTTCCCACCGAGCCGTGACGCTTCCAAAGACGGCTTAAAGACAGGAAGTGAGTCACACCGCGCCTCCTTCCAGGAAAAAGTCAACATAATCAACTTACAGTCAATCAACAATCAGTCAATATAATCAACATCTGTGCACGCGTGTACTGTTTACTATAACACTGACCACGTGTGTGTGTGTGTGTGTGTGTAAAACACGCATACAGACACAAAATAAAATATGTGACAAGTCTCATTAGAGACGTTAAAAATCCATTTTCTCTCTCTGCTCAAGGTTTTGGCTGCTCTTTTCCTGCTTTGTGTGTTTGTCGGTGTTGGTGTCGGTGTGCGCA
>JAOVVB010021354.1:0-31062 GCA_028570985.1 Heterobranchus longifilis | reverse complement strand
GGTTTTTGTAGGCCAATATGGATATTTTTATAGTAATTGATGCTGAAATTCAATATTTTCAAAGCAGAAAATATCAAGTATTTAATGTTTCAGTCTTGTCAGGGAGGTAAAACCTCAACAGGATGTAGACCATTATGGAATACAAACTCTAGACTAATAAAACACTTTATTTTAACCCTCCCTTTTTAGCATTTAGAAGTTTTATAAAAACACTTCATAAAATGTTTATAACAATATTTTTTCAATTCAACTCAACAATTTATTTTATTTATTTATGTATTTATTTATCTTTATTTAGGGGGGGGTCATATTCAGAGGAAAAAAACTCAGCCTTTCCAAGATTAAAGTTGTAAATGTACAAGAAAAATATTCTCTGAGATTATAAAGTCATAAAGGTGCAAGACAAAACTTGATAAATTCTGTTTTTTGTTTTTATTTGGTCAAGGAACCACATTGCTTCACTTTGCATGGTTGGATCAACCTCATCACATCACAGACGCCGCTGCTCACATTTTTTACTTTTTTACTTTTTTCCAAAAAAAAAGGTCCACTTTGTAAATTTCTCCTGGAGCTTTTTTTCACCCACATCTCATGGCCTTCAGCAGCAGATAGAGTGAAGACATTCTATTCATAAATAAGTAATTAATCAATACTCATGTATTCAATAATTTAATCAGTAAATATAATGAATGCACAATATAATACATTTTCATTTTCAGGTCCATACTTGTATTTTGGGTTTAGAACATGAACTAGAACATCTTTACATGCTTTAATGTTCAAACTTCATTATAGTGTGTTATAAACCATTTATAAATTCTGAATGTAAAGTGAAGGAAATCTTTAAGGCCTTCATGGCAGTATCACTCTTGTTCGATCTAAGGGAATATTCTGGATATATTCCTGCTTTTTTACATGCAGAATTGAAACAACAAAAGTACAATTTTAAAATGTAAATAGCTATATTCCACTATAATTCACCAATGAGAGAATGGCATGTATATGCAGACTATTCCCGTGTTGTGGACATATCAGACAAGAAAATATTTAGAAGTCTTGCTTTTGGGAATTGGTCATGGCTGCCTAACTTCTCTGTGCTGTCCATCGCCTCCAGCCACCCATGCTGTGGAGCACTGGACGGGTCCCTGTAGCCCCCCCCCCCCCCTGGTCTGAGAAGAGGGGAGGACGTTGTTCTTTGGCTCCAGCCAGGAAAAAGGGTCTCGGGGGTTTGTTATTTTTGCTGTCCGATAGCATCTACATGGGTAGCTCAGGGCCGGGTGTTTATTATGCTACCCAGTCAGGTTGTGAGGAACTATGGAGAGGAGGGGGGGGGTGAGTGGTCCATGCCCCATCACCATAGAGACACTCAGTGTCGACAGCGTCAGTCAGCCGTCCCCCAGGAAGTGTCAGAAATCACACCTTTTGGTGTCCCGGGGGGGGCGATGGGAAGCTGATTCCCAGCTTCACATCGGTTTCTCTCTCAGCTGGCCAGATGTTGTTTTTGTTTTCTAATTTAAGAATTCTGAATTAGGGTTTGACCTTCATTTGTATTTTAAGGCCAGCACTGATACTGGTGTCTAGAGATTTGAGCTGGTAATTCCCTACGGCAATGTTTTCGGTTTGGTTTGTTTGTCTGTTTGGCAGCAGGATTACAGAAAAAACTACTGGCCTGGTTTTCATGAAACTTGGTGGAAAGGTGGAGCACGGGCCAAGAATGAACCCATTCGATTTTTCGAGCAAATCCGGAGCACAAATTGTTAACATTGTGAGATAGGGCATGGCCTTGGTGGAGGTCTCTGAGTGCCCTTAAGTCAGAGATATTCCATTTACAATAATATGAAATGGAGAAAAGCAGCAAATCCTCATATTTAAGATGCTGATGCCTTTTCTACAGACATTCATGATCCCCAGAGGATGGATCCTAATGACTTTGGTGTTCCACAGACTTTTCCTCTAGCTCCACCATGGTGTTGACAGTTTTGGTTTTGACTGAAAGATCTTGACAACTATTGGATGGATTGCCGTGAAATGTGCTCCAGATATTCAAGGTCTCTAGAGGATACATTTTAATGACTTTAGTGATCCTTGACTTTTCATCTAGCACCAGTGTCAGGTCAGAATTTGAACTTGTCCAGTACTGACAGTTTTTGACCACAAACCTGCAAAACTAATGACATTCCCATCAGCCTCAGCAGTTTTGTGTTTAGTGCTAATTAGAAAATGTTAGCATGCTAACAGGAAAAACTAAGCTAGTGACCATGGTAAACATTATTCCTCTTAAGCATCAGTCACTATGTTAGCATGTTGATGTTAGCATTTAGCTCACAGCACCACTATCTAATTACTGCTACTGTAGACTCTTTTAGTCTTGTAACTTAATAAAGGAGAACAAATAGTTGATGATCAGAATTGATGACAGTTCATCTTTTTGTTTCTGCAATACTTTTATTGTCACGGTGGTGACAGTCCGATGAAACAGTCAACTCTTTATTGTTTAGTCATTTCTAGTTTGGTAGGTTTCATTGCAGAGTTTATATCAGATTGTCGCCCATGAATGTGATACCTTTAGGTTATCGACCGAAAATAACCCAGTTCCAACTAGTATCAAAACATCTCCAGCCAAACGACACCTGCATTCGATCCTTTTTGTACACATATCTCGAAAAGCATTCTTTGATTTAATTTGACATGTGATTGGCCCACTGCCACAGCAGCTACAACCCCATACAGTCTGTGGTGCGGTGAAGTCGAGCACTGTGTATTTGACGGAGTTGGCAGTTCAGCATGTAATGCACCGTATTTCCTTTTATTTACCTCAACAACAGAGAGTACCAGGCTTTTTTTATGAAGCAGGTTTGTATTAGAATGCAGGCTTTTATTTCTAATCCCCTCTGTTTGACCGGACAATAACACTTTAGATGAGTAATCCAGGACAACAAGGTGTTGAAAATATCATGATTATACTGTTGAATTTATTAGATTAAAAACAATGGAAATATACATTGTGCTTAGTCGGCATGCAAATATGACACCGGGAGTTTATCCATTATTTGGGGCAGGCCTTTATTTGTTTGTGTCTAACACTCCCCCAGGCCATTATTTGAGACCTGGCTACTATTTGAGGAAATAATTTGGATGGGGAGGAGTGGTGGTGGCATTTTTTCTGCAACTGAATACTTCCATTCACATATTATTGAATGAAGTCAGAAAAAAAGGTTTCAAATCCAGTACTCTATTGGCATCTGTATCACTTTAAGGGTGCTGGTACCCAGCCCTAATCCTGTCTTATTGTTTTAGTCAGTCCTCACGGTTAGTGCTGCAGCTGCATGCTGCTGTAGGTGTACAAACACTGTACAGCTAAATTCCCTTTTGCAGTATCTACTAAAGGCTTTTGATACCTCCTGTCATTCTTGGACAAGGTTTTATTTTTATTTTTTTTCTCAAGATTGACAAGAAAGAGGCGAGAGTGGGGACAACATGCAGCAAAGGGCCGCAGGCACGAGTCAAACCTGCGGCCAAGGACTTTAGCCTTTTTATATGGGGCGCACGCTCTACCACTGATCCACCAGTGCGCCCCGTGTACAAGGTTTTCTGTAGGCGGCGGTGAACACTGTACAGAGAGCCTCCCTCCCCTCCTCTCCCACACTTCTGTCTCTCCTGAGTTGTTATGTGATATTCTCTTTGTGTTGTTTCCTTCCATTGACCCCAGGCAGAGCCCCTGAAACCAAAGACCTGGGCCTGGACAAGCTTGGTGTGCAACTCAAAAAGGAGACGGGGAAAATAGTCGTGGGCGCCGACGAATCCACCTCGGTGCCAAACATCTACGCTTTTGGTGACATCGGCGAGGTAGGTGTTGTCAACACACTGACAGCAGACACAGCCCTGATCACAGTCATAGATGAAAAAAAAAACCACTTTACATAATTGGATCTACATAATGGTCTTAATTCAGACTGTACAACACTGTGAAAGGAAAGGAAAGGAATCTGGGATTAAACTTTAACACATATCAGCTCTAGAGAATTAGTTTTGTACCATGCCAGAAAATACTCAAATTTGCATGTCATTAATTAATTGTAATAAACTGTAGTAGGTAGATCTTGTTGACACTTGAATCAGAGATGTAACATGTAACGTAACCAGTTTATACTCAACGCGAGGTAAATAACCACCAATATGAGCAAAGAGATTTATTTTCACGCTTCCTGTAAAAGAGTTTTCCCATTTCCCTTCCATCTGTTTGCTATCACTAAGACAGAGGTCGTTACCATGAATAAAGGTCATAAGGATTTGTAGTGTGTCAGACGTAAAGAGGTGGATAAACTCCAGCTTATAGACTGTATAAAAGAAGTGGACGTAGCCACCGTGACATCACCCACTGGTCTGTGGACTACCGTTCTGAAGCCTCGAGTTTGGCATTTTGGCCGTCGCCATCTTGGTTTTTTAGAGCCAAAAGTGACCATATTTGGACTAGCTAACGCTAGTGCTAGCTAGCTTGGTTAGCAAGGTGCATCTGTATTTCATTTTGGCTAATGAAAAACAGGCCTTAGTGTCTTTTAGTGCAACCGAACGGCGAACAAGACATTTTTAGGCAACCAAAATGTTACAACTTTCATGAACTGAAAACACACTGTGAAAGGGTCAAAGTTCTAAGACGGATACACACGGTAGCCACGCCCTAATGCATCCCCTGCTTTATTGTCTTTTTTACTCTAAATGGGACCATAATTCACCAAATGAACATCATGCTGTATTGAAGAAAACTTGAAACTAGAGATTGAGACCATAAACTCAGAATGAAACTGTTTACTGAGGTAATAAATCAAGTGAGAAGTAGACTCATTTTCTCACTGAGTGTATACAACCAGACGTCTTTTTGGAGCCAGTGGAAGTTAAGGGATCACCAAAGTTATTACAATTCATCCATGAAGAAAATTTCAGGGCAAACCATCCAATAGTTGTTGAGACATTTCACTCAAAACAAAAAATGTCAACCTCATGATGGTGCTGGAGGAAAAGTCAGGGGACCATCAAAGTCATTAAGATTCATCTTTTGGGCACCGTGGATATTAGTAGCAAATTTCATGGCAAGTGTTGAGACATCACGAAGAAAAAAAAAAGTGAACCTCATGGCGGCAATAATAATAAAAAGAAATTGTGGTTCATAAAATTCAGTGGGATTCATTCCGAGCTATCTTTAGAGTCACGCTGCTAGCTTGACTGAAAATGATGAAAAACATGATGGATTACAGCAAGTCAAAGTCAACTTGATTTAAATACCATATTAAAAAAGATGGTATTAAAGATTGAATACCATATGGTATTATGGAAATACTGCAGCAGAAAGCTGATTGAAAAATACAAAGATTACGAGTGGTTGCCTGGAAGATAAGAAAAATACAGTCAAAAACTAAAACCCAATATTAAGAGGGCAATGCTCTCCATGAAGACCTTTATCAGCATTGTATCTGATGTTGTCACATGATTGATTGTGCTGATATCAGTGCTTATCATCCTGATACAGGTCCAGAAGGTGGTTATCAGCGTATTGAATGAGCTGACAGCCTACTGTATTGACTGTTATTGTGACTGGAGCAACGGCGGATGATGATGACGATGTATAAAGAGCGTCCTTTGCATAAGGAGGTAGTGGTGGTGGATGGGTTCTAAAACACAGGTCTTTCAAGCAGGAGACGGGAGTTTGCATCCTGGTTGAAACAACATTTTAACAGAATTTTGAATCCAAACCATGATGTTTTTTTCTAACCCTACCGACGTGTTGCCGGTGCTTAAACCTAAAGAAAGTCACGGAAATGTAGATGTTTTTTTTCTAAAAGTACCGACGTGTTTTTGGTGCCTAAATCTAACAGAAGTCACAGAAATGTACTTGTTTTTTATGTTTAGTTAAAGTGAAACCGAAACCTACCGAATTTGTTATCAGCCGTGTGTGCTGGTATCAGCCCCATTCAGTACGCTGATAAGAGCCTTCTGGACCTTCTAGTGTGGGGAGCCGGCCCCTACTGACCCATATGTATCGGGATGATAAGCATGTTATCAGCGCATTAAATCGAGTGATAACATTCGAAGCGGGTGATTGTAATGACATGTTACAGTGAAACGCGACTCACTTGAGACAGCACCGGAGAAGGAGTTGGACACGGGACCGGAGAAGGAGGACGACGCTCCTCCAAAGGGAGTCATGGCGGACGAGCCGCCAAAAGGCGTGAGGGTGTGGTTGAAGTTCACGGCCCCAGAGCCTGAGGAGGAGGAGGGAGGTTGGTTCTGCTGCAGCTGGGTGGGATCCGGTCCGTAGTGACCTACGTGAGGTGTGGATATGGTGGCGTTGGGGTCCGACACGGTGGAATTCTCCGGCCGATACTTCATCGTAGGGCCTTTGTCCTCTTTGCTCTTGATGCAGCCCATCGTCTCGCCCTGCCAGGACAGACACAACACAAAGCCGTCAATTTAATGCCGGCAGATTGAAGACACAGCATCCGATTCATCACTGATGATACATAAATAAAGCGAAGGGCCAAGGGAGGTGCAGGATTAGCGACTGCAACATAAGGCCTGTAGGCGCAGGGACATGCGTTATGAAACGTAATGACCTGATATTTTCATGTGAATCATTCTGTTGTTGCGACCCACTAAGACTATAAGCCATGTGATAACTGGGACATATGGGTAAATTGTAAATCCGCTTTGAACCATGCACGACTAAAACGTGTAGATTCAATTGTACATTCACAGCAACTGCAAAACGGAGGGATAAAAAGGTGATTATCATTTAATATTGTTGTGATCCATTACATGTCATTGTTGTTTCCATAAAGAGATCACTTAATGTTTACATTCAAATGACAGATTAATGCCAATCTAAAACCATTCTGCCTTAAAATGGTGTTTTACATTTAGCCTATGCCTTGTTGTGATACAAAGAGAGGAATTACTAAACCTGGGGCCCCTGGGCACAGACCCAGGGGCCCCAGGGCTCAGGGGTCCCTGGGCCAGAACAGCATGACGTTAATTCAATTCAATTCCGTTTTATTTATAGTGTCAAATCATAACAGAAGTTATCTCAGGACACTTTTCATACAGAGCAGGACTAGAACTCGCTCAGTGATTTTCAAAATAATGATATTCAAAAGTTCCAACATCACCGTCATTAATATTTGTTGTTGGAAAGTCAAATGACCACAAAGAGATGCAAAAATGACCTGAAAGAGATGCAAAATGACCACAAAGAGACTAAACACAACCAAAAGATGCCAAAACCAAAAAACACAAAAACAAAACAAAAAAGAAACTAACGTCTCTGAGGTCGACTTTGTGTCTCTGCGTCTGAGAGTTTCTGGTTCTCCTACAAACTGTTACAGACGCAGTCTGGGTGTCTTTCTCTTCTGTAGGAGGGCCAGGGGGCCTTTTTTACGTGTCTGAGCCCAGGGGCCCATTGTCTCATAGTGCGTCCATGCCTCCGCCTGACCACGCTACAAGATTTAAAACATCGGTGTGTCTCCATCTGCGTGGTTGTCATTCCTCCTCCTAACATAATTTGGCCGGACTCACACTGAGGCATTCTTTTGTGAGGTGAAGGCCCGGAAAATGTGGAGACAATCAGACACGCTCGTAAAGACGTCTGAGCTCAGGGAGATCAGAACGTTTTCATTCTCCAAGAACAACAGCTGCCCGAGGAGGTGGACTTGGTTAATTGGCGCTGACACGTTACAAGACAGTAAAACAATAGAAGATTGAATTGAAATAGGAGCTTTTATTCGGTGATGCGAGGCATGAAAGCAGACTAAACACACACGGCGCTACCGAGCAGCATTGTGGCACAGTTGGTGACAGGAGTGACATGATTGCAGGGTCACAATCATGCATCGGTGAAACAGAAGAGGATCTGCCGGTGCAGTGATACACCTTTCACTGATTTTGAAAGAGCGGCCTTGATTTTGGGAGGTGGGAGGGATATTTCCTCATCGGAGAAGGAGGGGCGCATTCGAGAGTTCATCGAGTTCTCCATCTGAACTGCCAAGGAAATCAACAAAATGGGGACAAACCACAGAAACCTTCCAAAGATTCAGAACACTTTGCTCAAATAAAACCGTACAAGCGTTTAAATTGCAGGTTACAGCCCGTGCAGAGCTCTGGCCGCGCTCTACAAAAGCATTTTATGAGTGGTCAGTCACAGAAGACGTGTCAAAATGAAATAGATTTCTTAAAAATGTCTTCAAAAGGACCAATAAATCTAATCTCAGATGTTAGATGTAGAGCCAATATGTTGGAAATGTTGGCATGGAAAAAGACTTTTAGTTTCCGAGCCAACCTTTCCTTTAACCCCCGAGAAAAAAAAAAAACGGTGTCATGGAAAGCAGAGGGCTTCGCTCCGCGGCTCCGTCGACGATGGTGGGCTTGTATTTCATCATCAGACGGACGAGATTCTGGCTCGTTGGGTCAGCTGTGAACGTAGCACGCCATAAAACACTGGACAGTGTCCCAGGAATATTTGCACTTTAAAGTGAGGACGTGTATCCTTTCCAAAAATGAGACATCAGCCGTCCAAAATGATCATGAATGCATAATATACTGAGCCTTTTAAAGACAATTCAGGTTCTTGGATGTCAAAATAAAACACCATTGTCATTCAGACTGTACAAGTAGCTTGCTTAATAATTATGTACAATGTTTTTTTCTTAACTTGCATGCAATTCCTCATCTCTCTCCACTCATTTCCTGTTATCTCTCTGTCAAATAACATAGCACAAATAACAAGCGCAAATTCACATAGCTGTGACCACGGACATGCATGCATCCACACATTCACACACACAACCTCACAATTTTAGACAAATAGCAAAAAAAAACAGGTGTTAGCAGTAGGGCTGAACAATTAATAAAAATTTGATCGAAATCGCAATATGGACGTGCAATATCCGAATTGCAGGAGGTGCAATATTAAAAGTTAAAATTAAAATTAAAAAACAATAAAATACATGTTGTTGCTTGGTACAGACAAAAAAAAAATCAAATCATGATCATTTTAAGATATTTCTCAATGAAAATTAAAATAATGATGCACAAATGATTCTCCATATTGTGAATCATATCATAATTGAAATATCAGTGAAAAATAATCGCAGTTAGATATTTCTTCCAAATCGTTCAGCCCTAGTTAGCAGTAACCCTAATATGAGTAAGATACATTAAGATTTTGAAAAATGTCTCAGGAACTAAGAGAAAATGTTTTTTTTTAGCTTGTTGACAATGCATTTTTTGCTTTACATTTTGGGTTTTAAGCAGTGTTACAAATACAGAAATGTCCACCGGAGACTAGAACTGCAAAGATCAATCGATTAGTCAGCTATTAAATGAATCGACAACTTCTTAAATGTGAATATTTTCTGGTTTCTTTACTCCTCTGTGGATGAGCGGCTTTGGGAAACACTGATGGACAGTTTTCACCATTTTCTGACATTTTACCGACCAAACAACTAATCGATTAAAGTAGCTGACAGATTAATCGACAATGAAAATAGTTGTTAGTTGCAGCCTGGATAGAAGAGCTCTATGGAGCTTATCTGTCAGCAGACAGGGTGTGTACATACACACACGTTCCCTAGTCATATGATACAGTATATGTTCCACAATTTTTACTAAGAGCTCAACTAAAGCTGCACTATACTGCAGATGAAATTCTTCTGGAGAAATGTCTTTAAAACATGGTAAATCGTTGCCTTTTGTGCACATAAAAACACAATATCCAAGCCAGACGATTCCCACCGAATCCAGGGTGATAAGTAGAGCACTGCAAAGCAACAGAATAACTCAGATAAAATTCCCATTAGTGGCAGTGTGGGCATAAAGAAAATGATTTACATCTAGTGTAGGAGAGAAACGGAGAGGGGCAACAGCAGGTTGGTTGGATGCGGGTGGGGGCGACCAGGCAGACAGTGCCAGCTCTACCAGCTTGAACTACTAGGAGGATTATGAGGATGGAGGATTTACCCTAAGAGGATAATAACAGAAAACAAAAAAAGGAGTGACCACCAGGGCCGTGGAGCTGAAACCATGCCAACCCCCAGACTCCACCTGCACCTGGTCATTTTGTCCCGTGGTGACCTTCAATATTTTCAGCAGTGAGACGTGTGTTTCAGAGCCGAGAGGGATCTGTGTTGTAGGGCTCTTATACGGACTCTTGGCTGCGATGATACGATGCAGACCGGTTTTGCCCGGAGCCCCTGAATCAGCTCAGCTAACCCTCTATTATCAGTGCCGTGTTTGTCAAAGCAGCCAGCCGTCACATAATGACACCACGGGCTTCAGATTGCAACACCAATGTGAGAATGCAGCGACCCTGGATGAGGTGAAAAATGATGCAACAAAAATCTGTCTTGGGTGGCATTTAAGGCCACAAAGAGCAATTAGTCATAATGAAAGGTTTGTGAAAAGATCACACCTCGTTATTATAAATCATGTGCAGCCAGACTGAATCTCAAATGTCAAACCTCACTTTAAATCTGTCTGTTCACTTAAAGGGATAGTTCGGATCTTCTGAAGTGTTGCATGAGGTACTTATCAATAGTCAGTGTATTGCTCGTCGTCTCGTGTAGCCAGATCTATTTCCACAGCGCTGGAGGAAGATCTGGATCCAGTGTGTTTTCACTCTCGGAAAAGGAAACAAAACTCTCTGGCTTGTTTGCATTTCTGTAAACCAATCACAATCGTCTTGGGCGGCGCGACGCCCCGGACACAGCGACGGTGCTTCTGCAAAATAGTATCGGGAGGGAACTTTTGGTGGAACATTTACATGAAAATGTTGTGAAAATATTCTTTGTAGATCTTTACAATCATTCACTGAAAGAACAGAGCGGGCCTGCCTTATTACACCATCCAAATCTTCTTAAAAACTTTCAGCGTGTAGGTTGATAGTTCGGAGGTTGTGAGGGACTTTGAGAATGGGAACATGAATAGGAGGGACTTCCTGTCCGCAAAGGAAGTAAGGCTTTATCCAGGCAATATTTATCCGGTAAGACAGACTAGTGTATTAATTACAGTAGATGGCGGTTGGCACGCCCCCAGTTTGGAGAAGCAGACAGGAGTCCAGTATGTAAGTTTCAGTGCTTTACCTTGACGTCAAACAGCCTTTTTACGACGGGGAACTGAAGCAGGTATCTATGCTCCCCTCAGAGAAACCAGACTCATCTGACAAAAACATTAATTTTACGTCTCCTGATTGGATGGGAGTGGGATACCAGAAAATGTCTCTTCTGTATACTGCAGAGCAGAGGACCCATGTTACTGACAGAACACTCTATATCAGTGATGGCATGATTTAACACTTATTTAATAATAATAATAATTTTTAAAAAAATTACCACTTACAGCACCTTTGATTTGTTTGTGCGATTGTGTGACTTTGGTGTTTTAAAAGGGTTAGGAGCTAACAAAACTAACAAACTAACTAACCGGTCGAGGCAGCGATAGACCAGCAGCTCCTGTGTTCTATGAAGTAAAATGACTGTTTTTGTCAAATGAGTCTGGTGGTTTTGAATATAACTGCTTCAGTTCTCTGTGGTAAAGGGCTGTTTGATGGCAAGGTAACACTTGCACAGCGTACACTTAAACTGATATCAATTTCATTTCGATGACTAAAATACATTTCGCTGCAGCGCCCGTCCACAGCAGTACATCGCTTAGCTTCCGTGTCGGGACTCCTGTCTGTTTCTCCAAACTGGGGGGGGCGTACCGACCACCATCTACTGTAGGTACCTCATACAACCCCACTTAACAAGATCTGAACTATCCCTTTAAACTCACTCTCATTCCTGAACAGCAGAGCCATGAAATCGGCCTCGCTTCTAATTATAGTAACTTATTCTCATTGCTGAAAACATCCCCCTGCCCCCAGGACGATAACATGACCTACAACTGCACATCGCATGCAAACACGAGAGAGGACTCCCAGTTGCACCAGTTAGAGCCACGCAGAGACAATGAGAGAGGAAGGTGAAGAGTTTACATGAGGAAGCGTACGTGTCATCACAAAATACAAACATGCCGAGGCTCCTTCCTCTATCTGGTTGGAAAGGCGTGGCGCTACTATAGTCCGTTCTCACACAGAGACTTTTCATTCAGCTTCAATCAAAGCGCTGTGATTTGGTACAGACTGTTCGAAATTATCTGCTTAAGGCAAAAATGTCTGTTTCTTCAGCCAGCTTGAAAACAAAGATGCGTATTGTTTTATTCAATGCCAGCAGACACCTTTTTCTACAAAAAATTTAAAATAAATTACAAGAATACAAAAACCTTGAATAACTTGTCTTGGTTTCTTACTGTCGACTGTGTTCATCTTTGGTACAAAAACACCTCTCTCTATGTTTTAAGTGCCACAAACTAGACGCTATCTTTATTTAATATTCCTCCTCTCGGAGGGACAGATTGCTCCGTCAGCTATCGTAGAACTGATATCTGGCAGGGACTCTGTGTTTCTCGGCCAACAGTCCAAAAAACCCCAAAGCTGTTCAGATCATTAATGACAAAGAAAAGCATCAAACACTCACATTTGAGAAGCTGAAAACAGTAAATATTTGCCAGTCTTGTGCTTTCAAAAATGATTAAAACGATTATTCGATTATCAAAATAATTGCAGATGAATTTTCTGTCAACTGACTTTGGACTCAAATAAGTTTGTACAACTAACTTTCTGTTATGTATTATCAGAGCTTCCAACACAGCCAATATAGCCAAAACACATTTCCTGCAAGAGGACGAGCAACAACCCAAAAGTACAACAAGAAGAGAGTGCAGATCTCCACCTATGTCATGCCCTATCTCGCAATGTTAACAAAAGTCAAACAATTTGTGTATCCGCTCTGTTAATCAGATATGCTCCAAAATGTAATGGGTTCTTTCTTGACTCATGCCACAGCCTTCCACCAAGTTTCATGAAAATTGGGCCAGTAGTTTTTCCGTAATCCTGCTGACAAACAGACAAAACAAACCGAAAACATAACCTCCGTGAGGGTAACACATAAAACTAAATGTATTAGTTGTCTGAGAAGGCTCCAGATGTTCCCCTCCATGAACAGCTGAGCTTCTTGACCTTTCTTGTCCCTGCCTGTTTCCACCTAGAACATAAGTCCTAACTTTATTATTCTTCTGTTACAGTGATAAATTTAAACCTGCACTCTTCTTATCAACAACCTGCTTTTCGTTTTCCTCCCCTCACTCCGACCACACTGTGAGAATTCCACACAGGCTTCAAAAAATGCTGATAAGGCCGAGGAGAGCTCGGTGTTTTCTCTCTCACGCTTGCTGATAGCTCGAACGATGAAGAAGTTTGGGCGCTTGCAGTGGTTCATGGTTCAGAATTTTAAAGAAGACTGCAGAGACAAAGTTTAGCAGAGTAAGCTGACAGTGCAGGATTACTGGAGAGCCGGGTTATCCACTTTTACAGTCCTGGCTGTCAGAAACAGAGAGATGCTTACAGCTTTAATACACTTTACTGAAGTTCACCTGCAAAGATTGGTTGATTAATCGAGTAGATTGACAGACACTTCATCTGCAACAATTTTAACAACTATTCATCAGGCAAAAATGCCAGGATATGCTGTTTTTCTTTGTTTTATATAATTTTTTTGGCTTTCAGAGTGTTAGAGGGATAAAACAAGCGTTTTAAAGGGTTAATAATTGATAGCATAGTGTAGCAAATTACATGAGCCTTTTTTTAGTGACCAATCTAAATGACTAAATGTATACAATTCAAGTCATTCTTTTCATTCAAGAAAGTGAAGCATCTTTAAAGAGGACTGTGAAGCTATATTTAGCTTAATGCCAGCTAAATGCTAACATCAGTGATGGCTAAAAATGCCAAAGCATCACTCTGTACAGCTCATCAAACGTGAGGATTGGCTGCTTTTCTCTATTTTTTTTAATCACATAAAATTGCAATCTTTTGGCTTTACACCGTTACATTGAAAAGCATTTTGAAGGGTTATTTAGCAGTTGCACATGAACTAAATGTAACTTATTTAAGTTACAATACAGTACAAAATGTGTTAGTAAAGTATACATTACTGGACAAAAGTAAACTATGCTATCTCATCCAGAACTTGCAATCTGACTGAACAGATGTGTTTTAAATCTTTCTTTTGCACATCATGCATTATAAATAAAAACCCTGATTCTAAAATAGATTTGGGTCCTTTTGGCATCTCACTTTGTTTAAACAGCCTCCGCTCCCCTGAGGTTTAGGTTATCTAGACTCTGATGAAGTTGACATTTGGCCGACTGACAGTCAAGCAGCCGAGCTGAAGGGTGTGAAGGTGGAGTTCCTCCATCCGTCAGCCAGAGCTCTGAGTGAAACCCTGCCCAGCATCCCTGTCGGACAGCTGTTAGCGGCTGACGCTGCAGCTGCAGACGGGGAGGGTCTCTGGAGCTTTACTGGCCTTCAGATCTGCGACAGATGCTGCCTGCTGCCACCATCTACCACATTCCTCTGATGCCAAAGGGTTAAAACTGGGTCTGGAGGAATGTCATGTGATGTTACGCATGTGAAGCCTCAGAGCGTCAACAGAAACATCAATAAGTGATTCAAAATTAGATCTGTACTGGGTGTAGAGTTCTGTCCTGCACGCTCAAAGTAAACGTATCCTGAAGCTTGTAACAGTTTGAGGGCAAGAAAAGAACATTTTAAAGCAGATATATTATGCTCATTTTCAGGTTCATGCTTGTATTTTGTGTTTACATGCTTTAATGTTTAAAACAATACATTATTTTTCTCATACTGTCATTCTGAGTCTGTATTCACACTCTGTCTGAATTGCTCCATTTTAGCGCCTGTCTCTTTAAGACCCCCTCCCGAAAAAGCCCAGTCTGCTCTGATTGGACAGTGTTTCTGGGTCTTCCGCATCTGCGCTCTCTGCATCTCTGCACCATCATTGCAATCGGGGAATAACTGTAACAACCGTGTAGCGCCACTTTAGTTATAGTTGCGACATCACAATCGTACAGAAGTCCCGACGGCTCGTTTAAAGGCACCGTTTCTGAATTTGGTCTGTGTGCATTTCTCTGTGGATTGAGCATTTTGATACTTTCACAGTATTTATATATCACCTAGACCTGCATTATAATAAAAAAAAGACAGAAGTCTCACTTTTTTACAATATGGGATGCTTAAAAACAATGGAAATGAACGGACAGACTTGAGAGTACTTGACTGTTTTACTTTGAAATATAGCAGCCTAATTCCTCAGTTGTCTTTTAGCATCGATACTTCAGTCCTGAGTAAAAAGCTGTCTTGGAAATTTGAGTTAATAATATTATCAGTACACAAGTCCTTGTAGAAAAGCTTTTTTTTCTTTGTTGTGCTCATGTGAGTTGTTGTGCTGCCAGAGAACAGGCATGACACATTTTCTAGAATAAATAGGTCTTATGGGAATACCTGAATACGGGCACCTGCAGTCTAGGGTAAATGTGAGCTATTTTGGGAATCTGAGTGTGTCTACAATCATCCACTTGTCAGCACATAACAGAGCCGGGTGTTTGAACTGTCAACATCTAATAGAGTGACTGAAAAGTCACGTGACAGCCTGGATGAGATGAAGAAATGTATCCAAACCGACTATCACATATCGATTGCTGACAAGAAGATGTTTGCTCATAAAACATCATGTTTTTTAACGTGTAAGTTATTTGGGTTCTTCCTTTAGAAATGTTTAAAAAATGGAAGAAGCAAATCTGAGAGTGCTCACCCAAAATGTGAATTAAATGGCTGCAGATTTCAAGAGATTTAACACGATGACCTTTCTTTGTTTTTCCAAATATTGCCTATAGTTTCGGGAAATCTTACAAAAAAATTATAAATGATTTAGTTGCAGGTTATAGGTCAGATTATAACATCCATGCACACCTCCTACCAGTGTTTATAGAGCTGCTTCTCTCAGGACATGTTAAAAAAAAGTTAATTCTTTGCTCTGGGAAGATTTAGTCAGTAGCTATGAAGTTGTAAAACTCTTTTTTTAAAGCTAGGAAGACAGAAAATCTGAATTTGTGATGAACAATCAGCTGTTCCATACAGATTAAATGGCATAGTAACTTTGCACCGATCCCAAACACCGGATTGCTATCAGCTTGACACTGACCTTATTAAGCGGTTCAGAGATCTGCAATTACGTAATAGTTTTTTTTTGTCAATGTCATTTTAAAAGTCAGTGTTTCCACTATCAGTTACATCCATTCAGCAATCTCTGTTTCATGTTAAATAAAAATGACTTCCAGGTATACTGATTTTAAAGGAATACTTCACTCGCAAAATTACCATTTCATATCAATGTCGTGAAGAAAACGTAGTTTTTCTCGAATCCAAAATCGGAGAAAATTCTCTATGAATTGAAGTAATACAGGAGGGCTGCGTTTAACAACAGCAAAACTATGTCAAAACATCTGTATACAAACTAATTTATCATTTATCCAGTCGTACGCTCAGTACTTCCCAAACTCTTTCACTAATACCTCACTCATTCACTCGCTCGTCCGATCACCGCAGAGGCATGCGAGAAAAATGTAGTTTTCTTCACGAATTCAAGGTAACACGGGGTGAGTCATTGATCATTATGATCATTCATCAAATCATCATTTTGCAGGCGAAGTATTCCTTTAAATTTGTGATTAAATTGTGGCATCGGATCGATACTAAATATCCTGAGTCGAGTCTTAAGAATCTGCATCGGGAGAGGGAAAGCTGGATCAGTTTGTCATAACACCTTTAACATTTCACCTTTAAATAAAGCGTATAACTTTGCACTGGTACTGAAAAGTGACATGAATTAAAATCTTCCTCATGCAGAAGTCCTTTGGGTTAACAAAGCCACTGTCCATTCATTGTCTATAGAATGGTGCTGCATACCAGGCTGCTCTCATTCACTGCTCATAGTATTACTACAAAAAGTAGGCTAATGCACTGTACCTCATACATATACCACATGAATGTGAGGACAGCCTCTGGGTGGGCGGCTCCAACACACACAGGACTTCATCCAGGAGACCGGAGCTCGAGTCTGTGTGAATCACGCGAAACCAGAAGTGTGATTTAATGCCAATCTCCATGTTTTTTTTTTTTTACAAACCATTTAGTCGCTTTGTTGCTTAAACCTAACAAAGTATTTTTGAGCCTAAACCTACTGAATTAGTCCCGTTTCACAATGTTAATCGTGCCGTTAATGACGTGTGTATCACATGACCGGGACACGCACCAAAACCAGAAGTAGGTAGTATATCTATAGGTTTTCTTAATTTTTTTTATCTATAGGTTTTTGAATGTGATTTTATTGCAATCCCAGTGTTTTTTTAACTAACCATACCAACTCGTTTTGTTGCCTAAACCTAACAAAGTGTTGTTGTTGTCTAAACCTACCGAATTATTCCCGTTTCTCAACGTTAATCACAACGTTAATGACGTGTGTATCACGTGACCATGGCCATGTATTTAAACCGGAAAACATGTCTGTATGTACTACAGGCTAGAAGACATGTTTGTATGTATTATACAAACTGCTGTGCGCTACTTTTCATACGATATTATACAAACAGTTTATGAGAATGCGTTAATCAGGGACGTGCACAGACATTTTGAGGGGCTGTTGCTCTAACCTGAAAAAAGGGAAACTTTGGAATCCAATTCAGTTCATTTCAATTAAAAAACTACTTTACTGATCCCTGTGGGAGAACTGGGAATGATTCAACAGTAAAAACCATCAGATCCTGGTATCTGATGGTCAGAAATGAAAAGTTACCTTGTATGTAGCCTGCTGCCTATATGTTAGCCAGCTAGCTAAGATTGTTTCATGTGATAGCATAATATAATGCTCATGCTGCATTCACATGGAGTCAGGGAGACCGGCAGACGGACAAAACATTTTTAACATCATGGGAAACACAAAGAAAACACGCATGACGATGTGTTGCTATGGTGATGTATTGTTTACAAGGAATAGAATAAAATATATTAAATACAATTATTTTGTGTCTCTCTTGTAATATATCGCCCATGTTTTCTCCTTGTGTTAGGGAGAAACGTAACATCCGGTTGCACCGTTGCAGAGGACGGCAAAAAGTTTTTAACTTTGGCCGGCAATGCCATCTACCATTACTGCTGCAGGTATTCTCTGCTGGTCTCACCTAACTTTACCATCCTGTTCTCATCCACAAAATGATATCCGGTTGTATCCGGCATAAAGCAGTATTGAGCGATGTGATGCAAATGTGAGAAGCTGCGCTTTGTTTATTTTTATTCACAGGCCATCCCGTTGGTTGTATTATTCATTGTTAATAATTTCCAAAACTTAAAAAGACTCACTCAGAGCCTTCAACGGCATCAATACCAAGTTTGGATGCTACAGTGTCATATGACACAGGGCATTGCTTTGTGTATTTATTTATTTTTTTTTTTTATTAAGGCTCTGGGTGCTGCAGAGGCATTCCTATCAAAAAGTAATACACGTTTGGATGATATGCTAATTTTCATTTGGTCTAACTCTAACTGGTATTTATGCAGCCACCACAGCAAAAATTAAATAATTATGAATTCCTCCAGAGGGGCATCTCAGCCAAAGAGGTCAAATCGACTGTTGCTCAGGCAACTTTAATCCCTGAGCTTTAAATGTGTTGATGAAAAGAAAGAAGTGCAAGATAGAAAACAAATAGCGAGCAACTCTTCCTCCATTACATTTTGAGCATGCAGCTGTAAAAAAAAAAAAAAAAAAAAAGCAGGGGAGGAAGGAGGGAGAGATAAGATGGGGTGAATTAAAGGATGAGAGGAACAAGCTCCCATCATCTATTTTTATGCTGCATTTAATTTACATTTTCTTTTTGCTGCCGATAAAAGCGGACAGGGAACACAAGGACGGTGACACCCAGAGAGCTCCCCGGGTCAGAGGGCAGCAGTTAACCTGTCAGAAGCAGAGTACTGATTAGAATAAATCTACACACACACTAGAGGTCAGCTCCGGCCTCTGCTACCGATCTGACCCGCCACTCTCTCAGGGTGTGTGTGTGTGTGTGTGTGTGTGTTACAGTGTGCACACATGCAAGCCTGTGTGTGAATAGATCTGAATGAAAGCATGAATGTACATTTGTGTGAAAGTGTGCGCATGCATATTTGTTTTTGTGGATGTGCATTCACTTTTGACTTTTCATATTCATTTTGAGTTTTCTCTTTTAAGATTATAGACTTTCATTCATATTGATGATTTCAAGAATCTTGATGATTTTACACTTTGGAAAAGTTGGTATCAACTTATATCTTAATACCTCTTAAATATCTGTCATCAAATTCTTAAAGGTCCCATATTTTAAAAGTGAGATTTCCATGTTTTTATTAATTATGGCGGTTGAGGTGCTGTATAAATGAAAGTATTAAAACACTCAATACACGGAGAAATGCACACAGTCTGTATTCAGAAATGGTGCCTTTAAACCAGCCTCAAGACTAATGTAAGGTTGTGATGTCACAACTATACTACACATGGGTAGAAGGTGCTGCTACAGTACCGATACAGTCGTTCCCCGGCTGCAGTGACGGTGCAGAGACGGCGAGAGCGCAGATGCAGAAGACCCAGAAATGCTGACCAATCAGAGCAGACTTTCGGGAGGAGGGCTTAAAGAGACAGACAGAGGGCGAATACAGATATATTCAGACAGACTGCTTTTTCTTTTACATTAAAGCATGTAATCATGTTCTAGTAGAAACCCAAAATACCAGAACTTGAACCTGAAAATGAGCATAATATGTGACCTGTAAGAGGTCATGCGAGGTACTGTTTTTTTAGGGTTCCACCTTGGTGATTTATTTTTCTAAAAAACTGTTTGTGTCCTGAGGAGTGACGCATCAATAAATATGATTCTATTCTAGTCGGTTTCTTTTGAAACAAACAAACTGAAACCAAATCTAAAACAGACATGGGAAATATTATTCTATAATAATGGAACTAGTAATAAAATCAATAATAGCAATCGTCTACCTGCAGCTATTGTAGAAACTGATGTATGAAAATGTAAACCAGCGAGCTGTTGTCCACCTCTCTTCTTTAATGTGAGTAGAAGGGGAGGGCCTGCGCAGTGGGATGGAAATCTAACGCACATAAACACTGGACTTCATCTCTGGGGCTCAGAGGGCGAGACCCTGCGGCCCTCTTACTGAGGATGAAAGAGCTACCCCTGAATAAAAGAGCGAGGCTGCTAGTGTACACATACACGCACGCTACCAGATATGTGCACACACACACGGTATACCTCATATGAAGAGCTGGAGGCTATCACAGTGTGAGCTACCATGTGGGATGTTTCTGGGCCCACACCTATGGAGGCTGGAAAGCCGCTGCTGAACGTGTCGGGTGAACTGAGGTTACCCACTGGAGAGAAAGTCTGGGTTTGTACATTCACAATTAATCTGCTGCTCATCAAGATTTACTTTTCATTTCTTTCCATATTTGTTTAAAGAGGAAGCAGAGAGATGCATATTTTTTTTCATTTACATTTTTAGACATTTAGAGATTAAGCGTAACAATCGAATAGGCTATTTTCCACCATTCAAAGCAACCAGTGCTAATGAGTACAAGGGTCATCCTCTGCATCCAGACAATACATGGAACACACGCCTCTGTGTGCCCTGAATTTTCATTTATCAGAGACTACAAACAAGGAATCTTCACAGATTTGCATGTCATCTGTTTGCAGAGACGATACTGTATGCTGATGGTCTCGCTATCGATACAAAAAACTGTTTCTGCCTCCAGCCTGCATATTTTTTACATTTTCATTTATTTGTAGAGGTTGTGTAGACACTCAGGCTGCTCTCATTTCCTGTTTGTAGTATTACTATGGAAAGTAATGCACTGTAATTCGTACATATGCAACGTAATTGTGAGACATGCGTCCCAGGTTTAAAAGATCCAAAGACACTCTCTGGGCAGGTGGTTCGAACACATGCAGAACTTTCACCCAGGAGACCAGAGTCCGTGTGTATCACATGAACGTCACATGTATTTAAAACCAGAAGTAGGAAATAGGGATTTTAATGTGTTTTTTTACTAACCTTGACAAGTATTTTTGTAGCCTAAACCTACTGAATTAGTCCAGTTTCACAACATTAATCGCAACATTAATGACGCATATGTCACGTGACCGGGACATTTACCAAAACCAGAAGTAGGTAGTTGGATTTTATTGTGATTTTATTGCAATCCCCGTGTTTTTTTTTACTAACCATACCAACAAACTGTTGTTGTCTAAACCTGGTCTGGTCTGCACGAGATTTCTGGCTTAAAGTCAAAGACAGTTTTTTTCCTCTGTAAAACACAGTTGTTGTTTTTTCTGTTATGGCAGATTTTTCTCGCCACTGTCGCATCTTAAACGCTTGCTTTTGCTTTTGAATATCATTGTCTTGAAAATCATTGAGCGTATTATTGTCCTGCTCTATATGAGAAGTGTCCTGAGATAACTTCTGTTATGATTTGACACTATAAATTGAACTGAATTGAATTGAATTGGTTGCTCTTCTTATGGACTGTCCCCCAGAGAAAACAGCTTGACACGCTCTAGCAAATATGGTTGTTTTGTTCTACCTCGGGTAGGGGTATCTCAACTTTTAGGGGCCGTAGTTCCTCTACTGAAAGACATCCGGACTGGTGAGACCTCTGGTGAGACTCTTACTCCGTCCATTCTTTAAATACAGTCTATGAACAGTGTTTATGAGCACAGAAATGATTATATAACTAAAAGTAATGACTACAGTGATGCTGCCCAGCACAAGAAGCACCTATCTGATACAGAAGCAGATGTGGTAGATCCAGAATGTAAACAAAACTGCATTACTGAACTGCTTGAGCAAAATATATCAGTATAGCTCCTGTTGTGTTTTGTGAGTCGGTATATTATACAGAGAGAGAGAATAGATTATTGTGCAACCCAGCGCTTGAGAATATGTATTATTGAGTCATAAAAACTGATATGGTTAAGTGAATAGTGCACATTGCTTTTCCCTCATGAGTTGCCAGTTGGTAATTGAGCGATTTCTCCTCCTCCGGCTCTATAATGGGCTTGTCATGCTGTGCTGCTCAATGCATCTTCAAAAGGAACCAACTCTCTGTGGCTCAGAGGCGAGGGCTGTAAACTAGGTCGCCAGAATGAGCCAAGGAATTTTGCAAGACAGGGAAGAAAGTTTGTGTGTGTGTGTGTGTGTGTGTGTGTTCATGTGTGTGTGTGTGCAGGGGGGGCTAAAATAGTGCATTATTAAGGTGTAATGGTTGGGGCCTCTGTGAACGCTTCTGGTTTGATTTATTTGGGTCTGGAGAGAGAATTCTAAATGTGGATTGTGTGCTTTAAAAATGCCATAAAAGCATTCATTTATTCTATTGTTTGTTTTGAGAGTTATGTAAAACTGAGGCAGAGTTGAAGGTAAGATGAGGGTGAAATCCCGAGGGGTACGGCGAGAAAAGAGGACAGAGTGTTCCTCTGCCAGCATCATCATCAACAGATTCAGACAGCTCTTATCACGGCTGACAGTCAGATGAAGGCGTGTTTGAGGGCGTGTGCATGAGCATTTGAATGCACCACTGCCTCCTGTGTCTAAGAGGTGGAAGATCATCTCCAGCCGTTTCTGTCGGATCGACATTGTCCCGTCTATAAAAGGTGTCGCACCATTAAAAGTCCCCTCTCCTTCCCTTTCTGCCCTAATGCTGCTGGTTTGGAGAGGGTGCACATGTGAGTGTGTGCCTAATGGCATGAGACGGGGGCGGGGGGGTCGCATGTGAGGATAATAGCCTAGTTGAGTACCAGACCTTGGAAGCTTTTACATTTGACGAGGTGAGATCCCATGAGCCTTTTCAACATCTTACTGCCAATCAGAGACCACAAACTGCAGCGGTGTGTGCGTGTGTGTGTGTGTGTGTGTGTGTGTGTGTGTGTGTGTGGACATACAGTAAGGAACAAGCGTGTAGGTTTAGTTTCAACATAGGGGGTCCTTTAATAGGAAATTTTGAGCATCAAACACATAATATCCTGCATTCTGGTGAATTTTTATGCATCAATTTATGGTGGAAATAACCCGATGAAAAGGGACCAGATCGTTGTTTGCATGATCCTGTTTCAACCGATCTAAAATAAAAATCATAATATCGAGAGCATTCATTCTTTAGCTAAGGCTTCTGTCTTTTACCTCGTGATTACTTTGCGTTACGTGCCGTGAAAAACTATGTGACAAACGCCTTTGCACTGTGCTCATGAAAATGAACTTTTTTCGTGTAAAAAAATCAGTTATTATGGTCCTCTGCTACATTCAAGTTAGTCCCGTGTAGCCAGACCTGTCTCCACAGCACTGTGTCTGCGCTGGGGGGAAGGTCTGGATTGAATAGCTTTCACTCCGGTATAGTGGAAACAACTCGCTGGCAGCATTAAATTACAATATTTCCACTATTTCCACGTGATGGAAACACACCACGTATTGGTGTTTGCGTGTGTGCAGAAGTGTGTCACAAAAGCATCTTCCTTAAGCTTGCATATGCATGTGATCAGTAAAACATGGCACCCTGGGGCCCATAATTCATCTCCATATCTCCATTAAGAGTCAGACCTAAATGTCTAATTTAGGATATATGTAAACAAAGTAAGCAGGCTTGTCATAAGCCTGGCCCTTTGTGTGACAGTTGTGGATTTGTGCCTGCATGCTTGAAGGGGTGTGTACGTGTGTGTGTGTGTACGCGTGTGCGCATGTGTGTGTGCATGTGTGTGTGTGCATGCATGTGTAGAAAGGGTGTCAATGAATTATAGAGAGGCACTAGTTTTCTGAGATCAGGCTATCAGAGTAGCAGCTGTAGCTGCAGCTGACGATCATGGTGTAGATCTGCTTATACAGTGTTTATATTGTTTGACCCAATCGACACTGTGACACAGTGATACAGTTATTAATACACAGACCATCCGTTTGCAGAATCTGCTGCTTGTTATAGCGTTGAAGTAGCAGTTTTTTATATTTAAATCTACAGCCCAGAAAAAACAAATATGAAACAGTCAAGACATCTCATGACAATAAAAGGTTGTTCCGATTTGGCTCATTAACCATGCAAGAATTGTGCAGAATTTACTGGTGGAGGGACAAGTATAACGTGGTTTTCTCACATAGCCCTGCCTGTGGTTGTGGGATCAAAAGAAGCAGAAAAGGCGAATTCTCGTGGTTGTTCATGTAAGAATTCTCATGTGAGAAGTAGACGCCTCAAATAGCACTGGTTAATAAAATGGCCTGGAAGTGAGCAGACTTTGCGGCTCATATTTCAGCTATTTAGCTGATGCATGAAAGTGGTGGAAAATGAAGGCACTGCATCCAAGAGAAGGTGAGCATGTGCTTCACTGGAGATCATGGAGAGGATGTCAGTAACATATCTTTAGCCTTCAATGTTTCTGCACGTTTAAGACTTTACAGTTAATTAGTGCAGTAGAACGCACTTCCAAGATGACTAATTTAAGAAGACCAAGAGTCTGCAGCCACACAGCAGCTCTGTGAGGCTGTGCTTACACACAGCACTGCTTTTTTAATGCCAAAATCAGCATGCATTCACAATGATGCTATCGTGCTGATGTTACGCAAGTACTGTTTAAAGGGCAATTGCATTATTTTGGTTTTCTTTTTAGGTTTTTATGTCATTCTGTAGCTACCTAGTAGTGTTCCTTATGTATTCAAATCCAAACATTAACATTTTAGTCATCAAATGCAAAACTTCTGTTTGTCCCAAAATCCAAAGACAAAGCGTTTTGTTGATCGGTCGTTCTCTGTCTCTGCTCCAAAACTGTGGAACGCTCTACCAGCCCCCATACGGTTCTCCTTCTGTTGAAATCTTCAAAAACAGACTCAAAACTCATCTTTACTCTTTAGCATATAACTGTACATAGTTTATCTCACCCTGTCCTCAACTATTGATGTTATTGATTTGTCCTGTGCCTTCCTTCTGTTAAACTGTCATTATTATTGTTTTGTATCTGCCCTCTTTCACTGTATATTTGTTTTCTTTGTGTATTTGTTTGGTGAAAAGCACTTTGGATTAATCCTGTTGTGTGTAAAGTGCTATATAAATAAAGGTGATTTGAATTGATTTGATTTACCAGATTTATCACTGATACAGAAACAAATGAAAGTGAGGTACAGTAGGAGAGGTGCAGCCCTGTAAGCATGGCCCACCCCTGATTATTTAATGATAGAAACACATGTGCTGCACATAAAGCTTCTTAAATTGACTCTTTAGTTATTCCTGTTAATGTTAAATAGTGGCAGACACACACACACACACACACACACACACACACACACACCTTACATCTTGTGGTTTGGTGTATGACCATTTATAAAAGACAGATTATGTAAATGTAAAATCAAATTTGCTAGACACACATGTGCTTGAAACTAACACTTAATGTAATTTTGAATAGTTTTTGATAAAACTAATTTAGTGTTTTGTATTTGAAAAGAGGGACATGTCAATAATATAATGACTGTCGTGTTACATACCGCACAAGAATTCCCTCTGTCTTTTTATTGGAGGCGATGGATATCAAGCCTGACAGAAAATCAATAGGATATTAGTCCTTGTGTGCAGCTGGGTCATAATCTTATATTTAACTGTGCATTTATACTATTGTGTGGCAGACCACAGAATGTGACCTGACTTGAATGCTGACCTGTAGCTGGGCTTTCACCAGGACATTTAATGAGCTTGCAGGATCCGGCTCTCCTAATGGCTTTTCTTTTTACCCCCAAAATACGGCCATCAATCAGATTAGCGAGGACAGATACACACCTTAAAACACACTCTGTCCATCCGGTTGAATATGAATTTGGTCCAGTGAATAACAGTAAGCATTTGTGGCTGTAATTAATTCCAATGTTCTCAAATTATACTGACCCCGTTTGAATATGTGTGTCAGTAATTTGGTGCACTCTCTTTTCTCCATCACTTTGGAGGTTGTCTTGGAGACTGGTTGCAACAGTTCAATCATCCAATAGACCCTCATTAGAGAGAAACACTGGAGGTCAAAACAGCCTGGGCTTGACGTATCTGCATATGGCTGAAATGTTGTTTTCCCAAATTGAGAAATTTAATACATGAACATTTTGGTCATATTTTATTAATGCCTAAGCAATGTCATATCATGTAGGACAAAAACACAACCTTCTGCTGGGAATAATAAATGTCCACATAAATGCCACCATAATAACTGGATGAAATACGGGTTCAAATGTCTGATGTACTGTATAATGGATATATTGAAGATTAAACAATAGTAAATGAGTCAGCTTAATCAAATAACATATGAGTGGAGGCTGGAGTTGTAGGTGGCCTCATAGAAACTGGTGGCCTCTGGTCTCGTGTTAGCAGCAGTGACAGTAGTCAGATATAAATAAGGCTTTATGTGAATGAGGGTATAGCTGCCAATGAGGGAGATATGTTTATGATGAGTGGATGAAATGACTACATGTTTATGTTTTGAAAATAACTGATTTGTTTGGCCACTTAGGGGCATCGGAATCAAATTGTGAACACAAAATTGACATATCACCTTTTTTACGTTGACTTGTGTAACTTAGCAATCAGGTGCTATTTACACATCCAGCAGTTGCAAGGGACTTGCATCATTCATTAGTCTCTTACTGTGTCTGTCTGTTATTTGGTGCTGGGCAGCTATAGTGTACAGAGGGTTTATAGAGCTTTTTCTCTGAAAACAGCTGCCTGCTGCGTAGTGCTGCACGATTAATCGTTAAAAGATCGTGATCTGGGGTGCGCTGGTGGCACAGTGGTAGAGCGCACCCCATATACAGAGGCTCAAGTCCTTGCCACCCGTGGCCCTTTGCTGCATGTTGTCCCCTCTTTCTCACCCATTTCCTGTCAATCTTCAGCTGTACTATCAATAAAAGGTAAAAAGCCCCCAAAAATAATACATAAATCGATTCGTACACAATCTCATTTCTGAAGGACAACAATTCGGCCATATTTGCTTTGGGGAGTTGCATATTTAGAATTAGTGATCATAATAATAGCCCTACCTAAACCTAAACAGCCATACAGCTAAAAAAAAAAAATAGCTGACACGCACTACAAAGTAAAGTTTTTGTTTTAGTTTCATAAAACACATGGACACTGTAGGTTTTAGCAAACATGACTGAAACATGAGTAAATTGTGCATTTATTGCAGACTTTTTACATGTATTTGGTGCATTTGTTGCAAAACCTTTTACATGGCTTGGTGCACTAGTGGGTATTTACAGCAGCAAGATGGTGTTTGTGGGATTGGCTCAAAATAAACTAGTGTGTGTTCACGGTATTGAAGGAACATGTTTCTTAGTGCAACAGTGTGGCTGGTTGATGGACAACCATGGATGTCAAAGGCAGAGGAACATACAGTACATCAGGCTTTGGCTACACAGACTCTTGTTTGGATGAATTTAAGAAAGCTTGGAGGAGGTGGCACTCCTCATCTGTCATCACTGAAGGAGGGGCGTGCTGCATGAGCGTGGTGTAAGTAAGTGGTTATGAGGTGAAGGGTGGAGTTAACATGGATTCTTCATATTAAACCAGCAAACAAACACGCTGCAGTTTGTTCTCAGTTCTCTCCCAGTTGATAATTTCTCCGTCTCTTGGCCTCTTTTAAGCTAACTTTTTGGAGGTTTTAATTCCTCCATAACCCTGGAAGCATTCTTTTTTCTAGTTTAAGAGATTAAAAACAGGGAACCGTTTTTTTTATGAGAATTATAGTGCCCTTTGATGTCCTTTATGTGTGTCTCAGCTGGTTCACGTCCCTGTGCTTAAGATGCATGCCTCCATAAGCTCCTGAGAACACACTTTCAGGCTATGTCCACACTAATGCGGGGGGAAAAAAGAACATCAAATTATCTCTCAAAATGGCCTGTCCATTCTGCTGTTTCTGAATTCTTTCTAAAATCACCTTGAGACAAAAACATTAAAGCTGCATTAATAAATATTGCTTTATTAAAGAATCACATTTGCAAATTGTTACTCATAGTGACAAACCTACAGCAAAAATATTAACAGCTCCACACAGCTCTGCAGAGCCTTTTAGTCTATTTTGGATCATTATTTTATTTTTCTGGCCCGCAGCTCTGCTCTCATCTGCATCATTTATTTTCAACAAAGAATCTGTAAAACTCAGCACATTACCTGCACGGCACCAAATGGTACCATTGACAGACACAGTTAGTGACTAGTGGGTGAATAAAGTGTAGCTGTTCTGCCTTCCGGTTTGGTTTAGTGCCCGCTCCTGGCCCTTTAAATTTCCTTTAATTTAACATGCACTTTGACCCAGAACAGGAAGTTGGCCATTATAGTTTTCAGTATGCAGTTGAATGAAAAACCATTTGCTGCAATTCTTCCTTTTGATTATATAACAATTTTGAGAGTATTTTTGTCTAGTATTTATTTTATGAATCTTAATTTCTGTGCATTAGCAAATAGTTAGCTGAACCACATTCCATGTCTACTGGACCTGAATCCTAAGATAACGGGGTATATCTACAATATTTTAATTGCATTGTCATTTATTGTCCTTATTACGTTATACATCATGGAGTTGCAGAAGCTTTGAAGTTTGTAAATAGGTTCTAGTTCTGTAGTTCCTGCTTTAGCATTAGCGTGTCCAATTGGCAATATTTTTATTCCTAGGATGGCGAAGGCATGTCCCGCCCTACTCTGCCTCTGATTGGCCTAGCCTGATATATTTACCCTAACCCCACCAATCCCACCCCTCATGCCTAAACCTGTCCAACCAAATCAACAAAAAGGCAATGAGTACTAGCCAATCAGAGGCAGCGTAAAGCAGAACAGTCAATAGGGCGGGATATGCCTTCAACATCCTAGGTAAAATAATTTGGTATCCTGTAGCTGCTATACTGAATACTTGAAGTATTATTCTACAGATGCATGTGGAGTTTATGGAGTTTATAGCCTACAAGGCTAATTTGATTATGCATCTTGCTTATTGTATTCTTTTTTTCATGTTTTGTAGTTTCACTCATACTCATACTGTATGTGAGGGTGTGGCCAAGCACCAGGAGCTTGGATGCATTATCCTGACTCCCATATTCATTTGAATGGAGTTTGGCTTACTGCTGAACTGTGTACCTACACACACATGCAAGGAGAGCAGCTAGCAGCTAAACAAACAGGAGCTGGTGGAGAACAAAAGTAGAGCTAAAAGCACAGTGAAAACTGGACTTGTTTTCATCAGGTAGCCAGAAACATGACTCTCTATAAATGCTAATGTTGGTATTTATCTGTTGGATTGTGTGATTGTTTACCAACATGTTCGCTATAGCAGATTAAAGCCCCCCCCCCTCCCGCCAGTGTTTCATCCTGTTTAATGGTTAACGTTCTGTCTCACACAGAGGATGGGGGATCGACTATAGTCAGATGTAACCATTACCATGACAACCAGGTTGCAGCTACAGTTAACTTTGCTAATTTGATGAATTTACTGCTAATCAGACAGATTAGCTCAACATACCTTTCGCTCTCTTCTCCTCTCTTCTACTCCTGCGTCAGCTGCATGTTGTTTTAGAGGCTGCTGCTGCAGCAAGGTGCCACATGCACCTTAGGACAGATGGGCATGTTGCAGAAGTTCGCCTTTTAAAGTGCAGTTTCGGGATGTTCTGGAGGTGCATCGCCCACCAACAGCGTCAGCTTTCGGCACAGCTCCCAGCACCAACACCGCACAACACTGCATAATGCTTGTTTTTATTTTTCTACTTCTATAACGAGACTTTTCTCTTGTTGCTGCATGGAGATGTTCTTCATGTCTGGGTAGGGTTGCGCAATATATCGTTTTTTATATACAATATACAATATACACATCGCAATAGACTGCGACACATCACACTCAGGGATTTTGTAGTTAGTTAAAAGAAATTATTAGAAGAAAACTGCACTTTAAATTGTAAACATAATTCTTTTTTTATGGTGCCTTTTGTGTTCAGTTCAATAGAAGAATGTGGGAAATAATTTCCTTTCTTTTTTTTATTCAACAAGCAGTTAGTTGTATTTTAGCAGTATACTGAAAGCAGCAGAACTGAGTACACTTTATTATCTGTTTATTTATTGTAAGGAATATCTTTATTGCGTTATTCAACACGAATATCGCATATTTTCCTCATATCATGCAGCCCTATGGTTGAAAGTTGTGCCCTCCCCAGGGTCCGGACCTGTTAGAAGCCGGTGCTGGTGGACGATCAAACCTTCAAAGCATCCCAAAACTGTATTTCAAACAGCGGACTTCAGTAACATGTCTGCATGTCCTGCAGAAATACAGCTGAAAATACTTGCAAAGTCTTAATCTACATAATTAAGATTAAGTTGACTTTGCTTGCAAATGCATTTCTTACATATAAATACAAGACTGTACAAGACTAACCTTGCTTGATCTACATAATAATCTCATGGAAAAAGTTGACTTTTTCTGACATTTTTTTTAAGTAGATAAAGCAGGATATTTAGCAGGCCTGTTAAACCAAAAGAGCTTAATATAATTCCTGCCATGAAAAAAATGTATCTCAGATTCTCAAATATGGTTCAGAACTGAGGTTTTCAAAAAGCGTGAAAACTGAGAGGATTTCAGAGGATTTCAGAAAAAGATTCATTTTCAGTCGTCAATACCAGCTTCATGTAGATGGATGTAGGAAGTAATTTATCATGAGAGCTGTATCGAGGTCTTGTATGGTCTTAATCATTTATCTCATGTGTAAATACTGTATGTTCAAAGCAGCTATGTGAGTGAAATGCTGTGAATGTCTGCACAAATATAGCTTATTATCTCTTGTGGGGGTGTTGTGTGCACGATTTCTCCGTCTGATGAAGACCTAACCCACCGTGTATTTGATCTGAGGATAGACTTTGTAGCATAAAAAGCCCCGGGCAACACTTTTAAGAAGAACAGTTCTCTCGCTCTCTTTATTCCCTTATCTGTCTCACACACACACACACACACATGCGTGTATGCATGTGTGTGTGTGTG
>JAOVVB010021347.1:0-16114 GCA_028570985.1 Heterobranchus longifilis | reverse complement strand
ACATTTAAAGACATCGCCTTGGAATTTGAGAACTGGGATGGACATTCTTCACTATTTTCTGACATTTTATAGACCAATGACTAATCGCTTAATCGAGGAAATAATCGGCAGATTAATCGATAATGAAAATAATCGTTAGTTGCAGCTCTAATATGCATATGCTTTATTGTTGTGACAACACAACAATCATTTCATACAGAGGTGAGAAGCATAAACATTGTCGCTGCTCACCTCTCTTCTCTCCAGCTGCAGTCACGTCTGGAGCTTTCTCTCAGTGCACAGAGTAGCCTGAATTTAGTTAAATCTCACAGAAACAAATGAGGTGGAGGTCTCTGGCTGGGTCATTTTATTCTTGACTTAGGAGTATTAATTCAGCGATCGGAACATCGTTAGTGTATGTTTCACATTCAATTTCACAGCGCTGTGCTCGGCGGAAAAACTGAAGAAACAATACGACACAGCCTCAAAACGATAGCTCACCGTCTCGTTTTGCCTGTGGCTCGCACAAATATCCCGATGTATATGTGTTTTGTATAGTGATTGATCAGCAGTCTCTCTGTGTGTCCGGTGTCACTGCAGGAGGATTCTCCTCGCTCACTACAGTGGGCGGGGATTCCTGGGGAAATGTAATCAATGAACGATACAAACACACTGTTGATTTCTTCCCATGGAGCCGACATGAAAACTATTTTGGTTCAGTAAATGTCTGCTGTCAGTCCGCACAGAGCTGTCGAGGCATTTTTCTCTTTTTTAATCTCTCACGGAGTCGGTGTGGATTGTTTGCATACGTGACGCTCACGCCTCGCTTGCTGTGAGGATTCTCATTAAAAAGAAAAAAAAACAAAAAAAACACATGACATTGAGGTTGTGGCGGTTGCTTGCAATCCCCTGTGGTTGCCTCGTCAATAGTATTGAAATGTTGCGGTTACCACGACAACCCTACCGATATAGTGAATTTTTTTTAGCTGGAATGAAAATAGACCTTTTCTGTGGATCGTGCACCGATATGACTATGCAAACGTCCTCAGAAGGCTGCTTTTTTTATTTAAGAATATTAGTATTATTATACATTATACATACAATGCATTACATTGTAAATTCTAGAAACGAACACTGAGAAAGTAAAGAATAAATACAAATAAAACAAATAGCTAAATAAACATCAGTACTGTATGTTCAGTAGAACTACGTAATAACACCTTTTCTAAATCACCCCAAGCATTGTTTTCTGCATATGTTCTGTAAAAACAGTTTTCATACCGATAGATACCAATATGTATGTGATAGGCCAAACTCATAAATCAATCGGGCTCTAGTTTCTACACAGAAAACCCCCAAAATAGCACAAAATAATGACATTAGATCCCGTTGTTCGGTAAATGTAGATCAGAGTCGAAGCCAAGAAAGGAAATTGTGAACAACATGCTTGAAAATGTGGTGATGTGGTTCCGTTTCTTCTCCTCCCTGACTTGTTCTTTAATTACCTCTAAAATGGCTGGTTCAGTTCCTGCCTTACATATTGATTTTCATTTTGTGCCTTCCTTTTCCACGCTTTGATTGATCCCTGCAGGCAGCAAGACTAACAAATGAAACCAGCTCTTTATGGGGGCTATTTATTGAGACAAACATCCACTCCGTCTCTGCTGGGACAGCCGGAGAGAAGTAAGGCAGCGTCCTCTCAAAGGTCAGCCATGCAGTCACATCGCCGTCCTCGCTGCAGGCGCGATGTGCCAATGTCGTCTGAGTGGCATTCGAATCTATCATTCATTAACCCGCTCGGACCTTGTGGCCCTGAGTCGGGAGGCACAGCATTGCCTGTTGAACACTTGCAGCCTTGTAAAGACGCCGGGCGTGTATCGAGGAGAGATGGTGGAGGTCTCTCATGCCGTGGAAGCAATTTAGCACATAAATGACGCTGTCTTCTTGCTCTTTCCTCCGTCACCTCGCAATGACGGAACCATCCGTTAATCCCGCGTTATCTGTCAGGCCGCTCATGGGTGTTGACAGAGGCACCAAATCCTTTTCTGGCTGGCTGAGCACAGCCTGTCCTGGGTGATGACGGTGGAACAAGGGCAGATATACACTGGCCTGTTGGGGGCACGAGTTGTCACGTCGCACCGCTGCGGAGATGTCCGAAGTACACCCGACTGTCTACACGTGTCAACTGTACTCCATTATTATTTAGCTGTCAGTCTCGAGATCGCTGCACTCACCTTTTGTCTCATTTTGTCGATGTGTAGTTTGTCTCACAAATTGTGCTTAGTAGTACAAGTAGTCTTGTGAAAAGTAGAGTTGTTCCGATCGATACTGATACCAGTATCAGAAATGCCTCCGATACAGCCTAAAATGCTGGATCGGGAGTCTGTGCATCGATCTGATATCACCTTATTATATCATTTATCTGGTAATTTACACTACCCGATCTGTACATCCTGCCTGATCAGTACAGCACATGTGCAACTCTCAGCAGAGATGACAAAGAAGCGAGATGACTCACTCGTTATACTGTGATACCAGACGGAGATCTCCACCCACCGATCGTCTGGGGACTTCTAACGCAAGGTAGTTACTTGGACGGCAGCAAGAACGGCCGGTAACAAAGTAACGCCCCTTACAATTTGGCAAAGGGCACGCCTTAGCGGAAATGGTGCTTTGGGTAGCCCGTCTCCCAACGTAAATCGTCCTGTAATGTCCTCCAAAGCAGATGTATAATCTGGCCGGACTGATGAATCAAGTCCTAATAAAAGATTTGTTGTTTGTTTCTAAGCGAGGAATATGACTTCTGCACGTCACCGCCCCCAATATGAAGGACTGCACTAAATGCAATGCAGGGTTACCACCCAGTGTTAGTAATGAAAGCTTTCAGAATGACTGAGTCTATACTTCCATCATCAGCTCCGGATAAAACAATCGATGATGGAAGTAGTTAATGAGTGAGTCATCTCACTTCTTTCTCATCTCTGCTGAGAGTTGCACATGTGCAGTTCCGATCGGCCACGTGCTCGTGGAGAGTGTAACATTTTCAGTGATGACTGACTGAAGATAAGAGAAAGTTCTACGGCATTCATTCTCTGTGTGTATTTGTTGTTAACGATGATAGTAATCATATCACATCCATACAGGGTTGTCGTAGGCCTATACAGCTATTAAAATGCACTGGTATCGGATATATATGTCGATATGCAAGTTAAGGTATCGGAATCGGGAAGGAAAAGATTGGTATCTGAACATCTCATAAAAAGTGCATCATCCTCTCCTTTTCTGACATCTAATTATTCTTCATCATCCCGCTGTCTTGCAGAGCGACAGCTCCAGTGACAGTGAGAGCGAGGACAACTTCATCGTGCTGCCCCCCCGGGATTACCTGGGCCTGGCCATCTTCTCCATGCTCTGCTGCTTCTGGCCCTTGGGCATCGTTGCCTTTTACTACTCTCACAAGGTAAAGGCCCAGAGACCTGAAGCCTCTCATTAACTCTGATTACTCTGCATTCCATTTAAGGTCAGCGAGCACAAGCACTCAGACAATCGCTACCGCAGCCCATTTTCCCCCTTCCTAACTGTTGTTTCAGATGATTGACTACGTAAATTCAGCAGGTTCGGACCACTTGTCAGTCCTCTGTGTTCACGTTAGGAAGCCATTAACATTGAGGTGTTGGTCCGCAGTATGTCCTGTGTGAGCACTGCACTGCACTTACATTATTTTAAGTTGTTGCATCCATAGCTGAGACCTGAGATAGGGCTGGGCGTTTAGGCTAATCAAATTTGATTTTCAATTACAATTTTTTTTCCGATTATGAAAACAAGCTGAAGCAATTATTGTGTCTCGTTTTGTCTTCAAATCCAGCACACCCTCCCCTTTCCTTCACCTGCTTTTGCTGAGTTACTGACTGCAATATGTTGGGTATAATTTACCAAAATATTGAATACAGACTATGTTTAGTTGTTTTCAGTTGGTTGTGGAAGTGCACTAATGTTACAACACAGTTTCTTATTTATTTTGATCTTTTTTCTGAAATCTATTATTTTTATAATATTTATTTAAATGTATCTACATATTATTTATTATATGTATCTACTTTTTTTCCCTACCCTCTTCTATTTGTTTTTCAGTTTAAATATTTAAAGTTCAAGAAAATCCACTGTTAAAAAGAGGTCAATAAATGCATGATGTTTCAAAAGTCATGAGTAATCATGTTAAATAAACACAATCTTAATATTAATTAAAATATTGTGATTATGAGTCTAATGTCGGTGTCTTTATGGTCCCAAACGATTAGGCTCATGTCCTGCAACCTGAAGCAAAGCACAGCACATTGTAATGGTTTTTCTTCCACAATAATTGTAAAGACAATTATACCGCAGCAGAAAATAATGTGTCAGAAGAATAAATAAAGGCCAGGCTCATTTTTTTGATAGGAAACCAAAACACCCAAACAATACATTTGTCACTGTCAGAGGGATAATGACCTAATTGCCATGGTAACTAATGGCTCCCCGAGAGCATTTCTTGTTTTCTCTCTTTTAGCTGTGGCTTAACACCTACTCATACACTCGGTGCTGATGAGTAACACACCGGCTCATTTCACTCTCTGCTTTGTTTTGTCAGACAGGCAAGGCCATCGCTAAGGGAGACTTCTCCAGAGCGGGAATGAGCTCCAGAAGAGCCCTATTCCTGGCTGCTCTTTCCATCACCATTGGAACAGGGATGTATGTGGGGGTGGTTGTGGCCCTCATAGCCTACCTATCTAAGCCTGGACACGTATAGTACTGGGAGACCGGTTTGCCTGGGGGGGGAGATAAAGAGAAACAAGATGGGAGGACACCTCTCCTGGAGGCGTGTGCCTACGTGCTGCTGGTTGTCTGTATGTGGAAAGAAGAAGCTATATGAAAAGACTAAAGCAGAAAGGGAAAAAAGACGGGAAAAAAAACAAACAAGATGTGTGGATTGGGTATTACTTGGACTGCATATTGATTCTGGACTGATTGTTTATTTCTGGGATGCAACACGAAGGTATTCCACCACCACAAGAAGAAAAGACAGCGCTGAGAAGGATGATACTCCTCCACAAAGACTGTGCTTTACTAATATGTTAAAGAACTACCTACCTTTTATCACATTAGTCATTTACAGCAGTTTTATGTTACCTTTAAAGTAGGTGTATTCTCTGCCAATACTATTGCATATTGTGTATATTGTTCACTTTGTAAATTAATTTCTTAGAAAAACAGCCACTGGGCTTTTATGTGATTGTTTATTCAAGGAAGATACCGGAAATTGATCCAGCCGGTAAACAGAGGGAGGTGGGCCCTTAATAATAAGACAACTGAAGTGTACACAATGTTGCTGAGCAGTGGTCAAGGGGGTTATTTGTGTTCATTGTGTACTGTACATTTTGTCAATAAATACATTCGGCATGTATAATGAAACATCCTCTGCCATGTATCTCGTATTCAGTGTCCCTGTGAGAAGAGTGTCTTTGAGCAGTGATTCCCAAGCAGGGGTACTTTTATTTTATAGGGTACTTCTGCAGTTGCCAGGGGATAGCTTATGTGGAAAGCCCAGCTACTCAAGTGAAAAGTTGGAATAGGTTGCTAAAAATAATTTCTAGCTAAAAGTGAAGGATAAACAGTTATAGTTGTCTAAAAGTAAGGAACCTCTTAACACCGCATTATGTGGTGGTGGCAAGTAATGCGTTAAAATGACGTGCCACCAGAAACAATGTAGGTTTAGGCAATAAAACTACTAGTGGACACTACTAGATTTATGGTTTAGGTCAGTGACACACACGGAAGCACGCTCGCACACACAATTTGGCGTTTTTTTATATTTTACCAACCATGTGTTGGACTTTACAGTCGAATGAGTTAGGCTACTTAGTAGAGGTCAAAGAGAAAATGATCAGAACCATGGACAGCGCTCTGATGGTCAAAGTGCTGAAACATGAAAACAAGCAGCAGCTCCTGAGAGCAGAGGAGCTGTCTATTTCACTGTGGTGCTGAAATGACCGCTGACTTTAACAAAAGGCATTTTTTAAAGGCACTCGTACTAAAGACAAGAGATGATATTAGAATGAAGCCTATAGCACACAACGAGACAGAAGAGAGCTGCAATATTTAACAAAAAAACAACAACACCATGTCCCGAAAACTGGCCAGCTACACACAGTCTGCATAATCAAATGAAGATTTTTACTGCACATCAAACAGCCTTATTTCTGCCATATATCTAAAAATGTAAATGTAAAAATGTTTTGATACTTTCACATAAACATTTATATCGCACCTAGACCTGCTTTATAATAAAAAAAGACATGGGGATCTAACTTTTACAATATGGGACCTTTAAGAAGTCGTGGTCATTTCACGCAACATCCACTTTTAAATATTTAATAGATAAGTTTATAACCCATACAGTAAGTTTGGAATGTGATGGCGAGGGTGGACGCAGGAGAAATTGAGCTCAACTTAAAGGCTTTCCGGGTACATCAGACAACAAAGGTTGGGAAGAGCGAACATGACATAGATTGTGTTAGAGAAACCTGTCAGAGGGTATTGTCCACCACAGAGCGGTGTATTGACAATTTGCTATAGCTGGCACAAGCCTCCGCTGTAACTGGCATGGCTCTTCGCCGTCTTTTGGCATCACTCACTGTCTAGCCTTGAGGTGACTTTACCTGCCAGAGTGCGTGTGAGTGTCAGGAACAATGGCTGCTCTCTGAAGTCAGAACAAAATGAGAGCAGCAGCACTTTATTCCCCTCCAGGACTTGGAAGGACCATCATGTACATCCCGTTCTCTTTTGCCCCACCTGCCATCCAATCAGAACATTGCCGAGCCATCCTAAACCACTCAGTGCCCTTCAGGTTCAACTTGCAGACAACACACTGAGTCCGAGAAGCAGAGGAGAAAATATTCACTAAACCCTATATACCTTATCATTCACTGCAGGATAAAAGGAGCAGATGGCAAAGTAAGCAAGCTGCACAGCCTGACCTCTCCTCTGCTTCCTCTGGTTTTTTGTTTTTTTTTGCAGCTTCTCTTCAAGCAAGTCTCTAATGCATGAAATGTGGCTCGATGGGGGAGACGGGGGCGAAAGTGTCGCTCTCATCAATGGCCGCTGTATGGGGTGTTGAAGTGGGCTCACTCTGTGAGCGAGTGCAGCGCTGCATGTGTTTTCTCTCCCTCAATAGATAGGGAGCTTCACCCACGCCTGTTCGCACACTCACTCACAGCATCCATAGCTCAGAAAGACCACCAGAAGCAAAACTGATTTTATGACTCATCCACCCCCACGTGTATGGAAAACTTTCCAAGAGGACGCAGCAGCAGGTTGAATCTACTTCTGCAAATATTTCATTATTATATATATTCATATATAGGGTTCGTACAGCTTTTTAAGAGTGAAATTCAAGCACTTTTAGGGTAACTAAACCATAGACTGTAGAAAAATAGTGGATGGAGTTTCCGGGACTGAAAAGTGAAGCCAATGCGAAAGTGCCTTAAACATGCATTCTTTCATATGGCCAGCAGGGGGCTACTCCACTGGTTGCAAAAAGACATCCGGTTGTATACAAGTCAATGAGAAAATGAGTCTACTTCTCACTTGAGATCTATTACCTCAGTATAAATGACTTTATGGTCTCAATCGCTAGTTTCAAGTCTTCTTCAATACAGCATGACGTTCATTTTGTAAATTCTGCTCACATCAAGAAGAAAATAGACGACAAAGCCGGGGATGCTTTGGGGCGTGGCTACCGTGTGATTGACAGGTCGCCATGCTAGCGAGAGGATAGAGGCTTGCTAACCAAGGCCCTGTGTACTCATTTTGGCTGCTGTCTGTGGTTTCGTCTTACAACTTTAATTGTAACATTTTTAGTCGCCTGTATGTCTTGTTCATGGAAAGTTTCAATGGCTCTGTGTCACTGCAGAGAACAGCACGATCGTCCGGAGCTCCCAGCTCCCCCCCCGCTGTTACAATCCAGGCTGACATGAGTCATCCGGTTGAAAATCTGCAAACTTTCCCTCTAGCGGTTAGCTTAGCCACTGAAATGTCACAGGCACTGGCTGAATCGCATCACACCATCATGATTATTTAATTCTTGCTCATTTCAAGAGATCAACAGAGGACTTATGTCTGAATGACAAGACACAAGAAAAGAACTTCCCTTTTTTTAACCTGTAATGGTGTCAAAGAACAGACAGGCTTTTAATAATTAAAAAAAGAAGAAAATAACAAAATATCCATATATTTAGATTAGAAAAGTTCAGTGCTCGTGGTAACTCATTCAGTTCTTTTACCTTCTCATTTAGAGTTAGAGCGTAGTGATTGTGTCAATGAAACACCAGATTATGTTGAAAATCAAGCATTTTTCAAGAAGTATATTCAAATTCAATCCTATACCTTGAAAACATATTGATTAAAATCAAGCATTTTCCAAATTTTCAAGACTTTGTACAAACCCTGCTTAGTACGTTTAGTGTGGGCAAGAGTAGTCCACACTGTGTTTCTAAATATAATCTTTGTATATAAAATAAACCAAAAGTATGTTTTTGTCGAGTTTGACAAAGTCATACCCTGACCTGTCACATCTAGCGAATGACAAAAAAAAAGAAAATGAATGGATCTTGCACACAGAACTAAAGTGGGAAACATATTTCTCGAGGAAAAGCAATGATGAATGGGCTGAAACAAAATGGAAAGAAACTGAAAGGGAGTGAAAAGACATTAGAGCTGAGTGCTACATTAACAAGGAGCATGATGCTCTTGACTGTTTATGCGACTGAAAGCCATTTTCAGATTCTTATCGCTGCTTTGATGAAATACCTGTCACCACTCTCTGCTCCTGGACAACAGACATGCGAATAATATCTTCAGGTTGTGCCAGGCCTCTGCAAAAGAGGATTTATTTGAAGTGGTTACAACAATTACTGTTAAAAAAAAAAAAAGCTGGGATTGTAGACTTTGTATCCTTTCATTTTACTGACATTTAATAGAAAAGTAAATCCTAGAAAACTATCAAAAGAATCCCCCCTGAAACTCAGCAGACATATTTTGAAATCACCGCCCGAAACCACAATGGGAGGATGTGAATGAGGACTATGGAAACTGTGTCCTAATTTTTAAAGCGATTGGGGAAATATATTGGTTATCTTGTAAAAGTGGGAAAACCTCTTGGCTCTTGTGTGACAGATCTTAAATCAGAACCACATAGTTCATTTGGTAGATTACAGACACTTGCATGCTGTTTGAAGTTCATCCAGAGATCATTTCCCATGCAGGCAGATACATTTAATGTATATTTGATTATTCCAGGGACACTTTCTAGGTCAACAGAAGCACCAGTGACGTCTCTGGCAATGGATGGATCTAAACTCATGTCTGACGCCCTCTGAGATTTCAACTGCTTACATGCAGATATGAATAGCAATTAGCATATAATAGCACTAACTCAGCATTCAACACACCAGCAGTTGCAGACATTCAAACATATCCAGAAATACAGTTGCTTTTTACTGCAGTCAGTGTGTTGATTTTATTCCACACGCTATTATTGATCTAATGAACAGGTGAGCCTCCTCTCACCCAGTAGGCATGTACAGAAAAAAGATGGATTTCACAAGTTGTTAATAGAAGAGCTAATAACAGCTAAACACTGTATTTTTCCCTTTTACTAGAACACTGAAGGTAAATATGTACGCCTTATGCTGCATTCACACAGAGTCGGATATACTTTTAGTGGACGAGAGCAGGACGGGAAAATTTGGTGAGGTCGGCAGAGAATACCGGTATTTACGGTATTTACAACTGGATGTTACATAGCTCCCACACAAGAAGAAATTAAATCCTACTGAGATATTAGAAGCTACATGCATTACTAGAATAATTACATTAAACAAATAGACACAAAATAATTGAATACATTGTATTCTATTCTGTGTAAACCATACAACAACACCATATCGTCATGTGTGTTTTGTTTTGCTGTCCTGCCATTCTGCTGGACTGTTTGTTTGTTTTTCCTGTGTCATACAAAAAGGTGTTGTCCATCTGCCGTCTATACCGTCTGCCTGAATCCATGTGAATTCAGCATTATGATGGAATCTAACCCCCCAAAGTTTTGGGTTTTTAGGTCCCCATCCCACCCATTTATACTAGGGCTGAGTGAATAGGCCTACACCATTATATGTACAGGCTGTCTGTTCAACCAACTAAATTATCTGCAAAATGGGTGGAGTTTTGTGACCTAACCGGAACTTGATATTTAACAAAATTGATATGTGTTAATCGGAAGTTGCTATATTTATTATTTATTAGAAATTTATTTACAGAACAGACTCAGATTTGAGCTGAGAGTAAGAGAGAACACAGTGACTAACTACTCAATGAGGATTTTCCTTCAACACAAGGAGCCTACAGTGTCGGGGTCTGACACTTTTTCTGCTTTTTGCTTTTATTGATATCAAAGCTAAAAGGAAAGGGGGGGGGAGGCGACATGCAGCAGAGGGCCACGAAGGAGTCAAACCCGCAGCCGCTGCGTTAAGGACTTTAGTCTTTGGGTGTGTTCGTAAATCCAATCTGACGCTCTTTACTAAAATGAGAGCACTGTTCAAAGAAACAGAGCGTTCTGTTTCTACATGAATTACCAAACAATTTAGTTAAAAACACACACTACGCTCCGGTACCCAGAGTGCACTCTGCTGCTCCGAGAGTGTGCTGCTCTGAATAAATGCACGGTATATTCCAACAGCGCTCCGAATTCACAAACTGTCCAGTTTGTGCCAGAGTGTGCTCTGGTGCTCAAAATGGCTATTTATGAACGCACCCTCAGGCGATATGGGGTGCGCTCTACCACTGAGCCACCAGTACCGGTCGTGGCTAGAAGGTAACCCTAGATTTGCCAAAGTCTCGCGAGACGGGTAAGGTTAGGCATTAACCTCGAATAGTAGGGTTAAGTGGTCGACAAATGACTCTCACGAGTTTTTGATAGTTCCATTTTAAAGAGCAGTTTTCTACAGATACTATATCTATATCTAAATCTATATATTGTGCAGCCCTAACCAACCAGTGCCCAGGTTTGACGCTTTAAAATGAAGAGGGGTGCCAGTCAGAGTCGGCTGACAAATAAGAATTATAAAATAGATAGAAAATAGCTCTGTCGAACAACACAAAACAACAAAGCAGACAGCAGCAATAAAATATACATCACCAAAAACCAGCACTGCAAATAGACCACAACTCAATTCAGTTTAGCAGTATGCATTGAATCAAAGCAATATTGTAGCCCATGTGAGTGCGTGCGTGCGTGCGTGCGTACGTGTGTGTGTGTGTGTGTGTGTGTGAGTTCAGTCCACACTGCAAAAATCCACCATTCCAGTTCACAATCACAAAAAGAAAGCCAACTCAAAAGTCCACACGAAACTACACAAATCTGTATTTGCAGTTAAGCAACTGAAGCTACTCACAGTACAGACGACCAGACAGCCAGGTCATCAGGTCATCAGGTCGCCAGGTGTGCAGCCTCGGCCTTAACTCCGCCAACTCCAACTAGGAAATACACATCCACCGGATTATTCCTCGTCCTGAAAAGTTGTATGTTTCTCACGAATCGGCTACGAAGACTTTACACTGCAGACAAGGCGGACTTTGCATGCCGAGAGTAAACTTGCGGCTCTGAGACTCACTAATATCAATAAGACACTCGGGACGCTCCATGTCCAGTGATTTCCTGGAGGCTGGTTTCACACTTCGCGCTCTGTGATTGGATTAGCTGTTGGAAGATTGTGGGCGTAAACTGCGTGAAGCATGAATGATATCTATGCTGCATTCAAATGGTGTCGAAATAATCGGAAAAAAATAATATCACTGGACTGAAACCACTGGACTAAACTAAACTGTGGGCCTAGGCTATATAAAGTAGGCTAGTTAAAACTATATCCACATAAACCAGCCAAAACAGTAAAGTTCTACTGATGTGTTGATGCATTTAGGCTCATTGACAATCTAATAGTGTCATTTAGGCCTATAATAGTCAGATTGGCCATTCTTTATGCAGAAGAGTCCTTACTTTTGATAGCCTAGGCCTACTTTAAGTGGCTACATTTATCTGATAATATGGTATTAATGTAAGCTACTGTAAGTATGATTTTTACTTGCAATAGTGTATATTTTACATTGTATTTGTGGCCTCTTTTCTAAAGTAAAGGATCTGAGTTCTTCTACCACATACTCTTAGCTTTAGCAGGACAAATAGCCTATGTATTCCTAACAGTTTTTTTTTTCCATAACACTTTTCAATGTGCATGAGAAAATGAAGACATCCTTAGAGCAACTCTGATGTCAGCATCCATTTCTGTAAACTCATCTCTCTCTCCCTCTCTCTTTCTTTCAAACCCCACTTTAATATCAGAGTTAAGCTCATCTTTGAAGCATTTCACCCACACACAGACACACACACACACACGCTTATCTGCCCTCACACCTTTGTCGCACAGCAACATGCCTCTCTCTCTGTGGCGCCGGCATTTGCCAGGGCTCTGGACTGATAAGCACCTCACAGCCTCATATTCTGGCTTCGCTTATCACTCTTGAGCAACAAGGGAGCACTGTCTAGCTGTTCATGTTTCTCTTCTCGTGATAAGTATAGACTGGACTTCTTTTTTTTCTTTTTTTTTTGCTCTGAGCGTTCCTCCAAACTGCCTTTCTTGTGTGCCAGCAGACGCATCCAATGCAGCTCTCAGATAAGACTCAGGGGGATGTGTTGGCTTTTTAATTGCAACCTGAGTGCCTGACACTTCATAGGGAGGGGTGCACTTTCTGAGAATGAGATATGCAGAAAAGAAATGAAGGCTAGGTAAGATAATATTGAAGTAAACAGAGACTAACACACTTTACATCCGCCCAGATGACTGGAGTTGGCATCCAAAAGTGCCCACAGATGGCCTGCTGCTGAAACTACCGAGCAGTGAATGCTGGAGGGCAGCTGTGGTGGACGGCCCCTGGTGTTGTGCTACACATCATAAATCTTTCTGGGACATGCAGTCAAGTCCAACTTCAAGAGATAACCGATATCCATTACTAGACTAGGCAGCACCACAGAGGAGTCTTGGTCTATAAAGCTGAGCTGAGACAAGGTTATCCAGGGATACAGAACTCCCACCATCCTACAGTAATCGCTCTAACCCTGTAATCCTGATGCATTAAGAGCTTTCAGATTCATTCTTTTTTTTTTTTTTTTTGGAAAAAAAGAAAGAAAATGAATATGTTATTTAGGGATTGGCTTCAGTTTTGGATGTCTGTGATGGTTAAATATCTGATTTTGCAGCTGTAATGATAAAAGGAAATGCCAACAGGTCTGCAGGTGAAATAAAATGCTACTTTCCATGATGTAATCCCCTTGTTTATTCTCCTGCTGCAGCCAGACTTTAATCTATCATAATAGAGAGTAGTACTGAGACATAAACAGCAGACTCCAATCAGCTGCTTAATCAAAAGGCTTGTGGGGCTAGATTAGCATTATTATTAACAAATAAAGCACTAATAGCCTGCACTAACTGTGAATAGCTTATTGATTTCAGTCAGTTTGAAGTACAGAGATGATGATTCTTACTCAGTGAAGGGTAGGGAAAAAAAGAGCTGGTAGGCTCTGTCTGATCTAACCCTTTGGGGAAAAAAATGAACCTTAGAGATGAAATCAGCCCCCAGCCAGGACAGATCATTTAGCCGCAGTATCAATCCTGTCTCCATTAACCCACAGCAGACAGCCTCATCATCACAGAGAGCACCAGAGGAGTGACAAGAGATGAGAATATTGATCAAGATATCAGATCATGTCTGCTCAACATCTTGTAATGTAACCCCCTTTTTTGAAGCCTACCTGACAGATATGAATCAATATCAAGATGTACATGATGTTCCAGCGTCAGGATTTTCATATATTGACTGTATTATAGAAAATATGTGTAACTTGTAATTCAATTCACCTGTACACCAAATCACAAAGGGTTCTGATTAGGAATGAAGCTCAAGACTGCCCCCATGTGGATACAATGTTGTACTACATGCAGGCAGAAATATAAAGCACTGTCTTCAATATAATGCTCACATTTATGGCACATTAATTCCTAGATTACCAGGATACATGCACCATGCAAATGCATGTACACATGGATGCATACATGTAATGTGAGTATGTATGTAATTTAATATATGTGTGTATAAACATGTACACACTATATGCATATTCACAAACCTAGTCTATGTACAGTGTAACACACACACACACACACACACACACACACACACACACACACACACACACACACACACACACACACACACACACACACTAAAGAATACAGTATATGCATGCACTGTAGCAGTATGTATGTATGTTTGTATGTTTATGTGTATGTGTATGTAATGTATGTATATTTATGTGTAACACTTTGACAAACAATCTCAGCACTCAGACTTTCCCAGAGTTTTCAAACATACTCAACATCTGCATCTGCTGTTTCCAAGGTCAAGAATTAACCATCAGGCTAAAAAAAAAAAATTAACTTGTTTTGGTTTGTGAGTATATTTACCAAATATAAAACATATTCAATAATATAAAAAACTAAAGTAAAGTGCATTTTATTTGTTTTATTTTACCACTATCAGACAGCTCAGTTGTATACATTAATTTGAACTACTTTTCAGTTGTTGTTGTTGTTGTTGTTGTTGTTGTTGTTGTTGACCTTGTTATAAAATTGTTTTGTCAACTAGATATAGTTTAATTTCTCCCTTAACCCAGCCATGTGGCCACACTGCCTATGAGTACTAAAAAGAAGTTGATCACACATTAATTCTCATAGAGACGCATTGGAAGACAAAAATGCAGCATGAATAAAAAAGAATTACAAATCTAAAAATCTGCTGTAAACTGTAATTTAATTTATTTTTTCTATTTCGTTGAAAGATTGAGCTCTAACAACAGAAATGATTCTGCAACATACTCAGATAGTTGTACTGATAAGTCTATGCAGCAGAGGGCAGAACAACACCACATTTCAATACTCTTCAGTTTATCGTCTCAGCGCAACTGGAGCAAAGTCTTCCCAAAATGATCTGCATGCACTTAATCTCACCACTAAAATCATATTGCTCACAACCCTATCAAAATGAAATTGAATGTTAATGTTGCATTAGTGGAAATCTTTCCATAAACCTCCCTCTGATCTCACTTTGCATGGATTGAGATGATCTTATGATGGTCTTCAACAAGCAGACTGTCCATCATAAGGGATACTGTGAATTACCTCCTCATATCCAATGTAAACAGCTTGATCTTCAGCAAATCTGATCTATCATAACCTTCTATTCCACTCTCAGGGGATTAAATAGCTTTGCACTTTAGAGGAATAATCCTCACTCTGGATATGTCTTGGCCTCAATAACTGAATTGTGTTGAGGGTCTGTGGAGGTGAGGGCTCGGTCTATTGCAAATCATTTCAGTCGCTCAGCCTCAAATGGTTATTGGGCTGCAGGAGAATTCCACCTTAAAAGAGGACGTGCAAAATCATATTTCTTATGATGTTTGTTGCTTAAAATGTGAGTCTAATTTTCCCCAAATGTTCTAACTTGTGTGAGTTAAAAGATACTTTTGGGGATACTGCTGCCAGAAAATCCTTTACAAGTTATCAGTTTTACGTTTTTATTGAGGATTTGGCGTACTTGAGGGCCAAAAAAGTCTGGTTCAGGTCAGGTTAAATGTTAATGTTAGCCTGCTATACACACACACAAAAAAAAGCTGGGTTGAACTTTTAACCCAACCATTTTCTGGAATAATGGAAAATGTATTCTAGGTCCTACTGGTAGGAAAAAGCCAAAATATATGAGACACTATGGAACTTGGCCGGCAGTAAAGTAATGTACATATGAGTTAAATGACTCTTAAACTCCCTGGGCTGTTTGCATTTCTTTAAACCAATCACAATCATCCTGGGCGGTGCCACGCCCCCCGTGCCTCTGCAAAACAACTAGGAATGGAACACCTACATGAAAATGTTGTAAACATATTCTTTGTAGATCTTTACAATCATTCACTGAAAGAACAGAGCAGACCTGCCTTATT
>JAOVVB010021336.1:0-16116 GCA_028570985.1 Heterobranchus longifilis | reverse complement strand
TAACTCGTAATTATGAGAACTGTTCTTGTAATTTCTTTGTGAATACAATGTGCTTCTGTACAAACCCCTCATGTCATGTGCCCCCCCCCCAATGTTGAAATGTAACCTACGCCCCTGCTAATGCTTTCTGTTATAGCCCGACATGCCGGGTTTTTTTAGGCCAGTAGTGATATTGATATCTGATTAAGATATATTGGCGGATGGTAATCGTTCAACATGAACACTGGTCCTCACTCAAAAATCATATTAAGACTCAAGATTCAGATTAGAGGAATCACAGGTGATGCATTACAAAATAGTCTGGATACACTCCGGGGGCCTCATGACAGAAAAATATCCTAACTGATTGTCCTATCTTAACTTAAGTTTCAAAGATAGCACAAATCCTATCTTCCTATTACAGAAGCAATTCCTAAAGTCATGACTGTCCTGTCCTATCTCAGACCTCCTATCTTATCTTAACTTAAGAACTCTATCTGTAAATTGGATTCGGCACTCGTCCTGTCATGGCTGTTTTTTTTTATTAGACTACTCGAGATGGACAAGCCGTAATATTAACAGCTCTCATTTGTCACTGCTATCATGGGGGAAAAAAAGACAAAAAAAGACGAGAGAAAGACAGCCCAGGACAAAATTAAAGCGTATTTATTAGTTTAGTTAAATGATTACATTTTTATTTAAAAATAATTGAATTAAAAGTAATCGTCTTGGCAGTCGATATATTCCCATTAATACATGCTCCGGGAAATTTAAAGTGTCATCATGAGGTTTGATTAGTTTTTCAATCATATTTCGATGTTCATGTTGAACTCAGTCTTCATTGTCATCGGCACACAGACCGAGTAGCAGGGCTGCTGCCATTTTTTGGCAGTTATTTTGAATTCAGGACCAGGTCTATGCCATCCTAACTTAGGATTCCTAACTTGGGAAATATCCAAGTTAGGGCAGTTCTGTAATAGCTACATTCCTCTCCTAAGATAAGAGAGGATTTATTTTTCCTAAATGCAGTTAGGAAACATGTTTCTGTAATACCAAAAATCCTAAATGTCATCTTAAGCTGAGATAAGATATGATTTCTGTGACGAGGCCCCAGGTTTGTTGTTGTATCATAAGAGTCCATTTACTAACTGTAATCTTCTGATAGGTCCTCCTGGGGATGGACCTGGCATCAGAGAGTAAAATGAACTCTGAGGGGGGCGAAGGCAGGCCAGGTGAGTCGACCAGTGCTCAGATTCAAACCAGTTATTCATCAACAAGATCTTCAAATCTAGAAGATATAAGAATAACTTTTCTTGTGGTGTTTTTTGTAGTCCCTCCCACCTCTCTGCCCCTGCAAGGAGGTCCCACCCAAAGAAAAAAGCTGTCTGCCCCTCGTATCAGCCTGTCGCTGGACCAGAGCGAGGACGACTTGGGGGAGACGCCAGATGATCTCGACATCAACGTCGACGACCTCGACACTCCCGATGAGGGGGACTACCTCGACTACACGGACCATGAAATGGACTGGGAAGGTGGGTCATTCAAGATACAAACAATTATAACAATTCATCATTATAACTTGTTATGGTATAATTCTCCAGACCACCGAGGTTGACCATGTCTCTTTTTCACTGAAGACGAGCCTGGAATCCCAGACTTCTCTGCTAAGTTAATTTCTTTAACTTCACATTTGTGAATTAGTCTGGTGATGCCGGGCTAACTGAAGACATTTTGGCATGGCACAGTAGGAAAAACAGGGTTCAGTTTCAGGGTCCTGGGCTGCCGTCGAAAAAAATGACGTCCTATGTCTTTTCCTAACTACTTTTCCTTGACCTTGATGGAAAACTGTCATGAGGTCAAGGAAAGTCCGACAGCACTTACACTCAGCTACGTAAATATGGGAAGGCGGATGTTATTGACGAGGGTCTGACGTGGTGAAACTACAAGGTTCTGAAGATTAATAGATTACTAAAAGTGCATCTTAGATATTTAGCCCCGTGCGTTCTTACCGTGTTGTTTCATGCAGGCAATATAAATGCAAAATGAAAAATATTACTTCATTTCCAAGGTTGGAATTAAAATAAAAAAAGGCTACAAATCACAAAAGTGAAATGAAATGGTTGTCACATTGAGAATGGTGGCTCACGCTCACCCTCCTGTCCACTCAAATGTATCAACATAAATCCTGATTAGTATGATTGTATGAAAAGAATTGCTACATTTATGCAAGTTAGGCATATATTTTGTTTTCGTGAATTGCTGAATGGTGACTCGCTTTAAATGTTGCTGCTGCAAGAAAGCATTGAAGGACCTTTCTCTCTTATTATGGCTGCCACTTAGATACTTCCGGGTCATTTCACTCAGTTTGGAGCCTTCCTAAGTAAAATAGACTATTCGACCGTCGTCCCAGTATTGTGCATGCTGGTTAAATGTCACACTGTCATGGCTTACTAACGTTATTAGTAACATCTGTGCCTATAACACAGAATTGTTTTTTTTCTCCTATCAGACCCCAATGCAGCCAACAGGAGCAGGACAAGTGAGCCTTACAATCCGATCCCGACGTACAGCGCTGAGGAGGAGCGCCAGGACGGCAAACTATGGAGGACGGTCGTCATTGGGGAGCAGGAGCACCGCATCAACATGAAGATCATCGAGCCCTACATGAGAGTCATCTCCCATGGAGGTGAGTCTATTAAAGATCCATTTTACCATCCTAACTATTGATGTTATGTCCATCTTGAACATTACCTGTATTTGCAGAAGCACATATTTTTCCAAATATGCTCAATACTGGCTAAGAAGTCGTTATGCTCACTGTCCAGTTAAAGGATAGGTTCACATTATTTCAAGTCTTAAAACACTCGGATACCAGTACCCATCTCAGAGGGCCTAATTTCAAGGGGCGGCATTGTCCTCTTACTGTCCGTCTGCTAAAATTAAAATGAGAAAAGCTGTGTTGATCAAAGTGGTAATAAATTGCCTTTAGTATTAACGTGTGCACACAGCAATTAAGCTTCAGAGCAGTTGTGAGTGATTTGCAGACGTTCTTTGCTCCGGGTTTTTAACCTCTTAGGCAACATGCAGGCTGGAGTATTTTCTTGGAGGCAGGTTTCTGGGACTGTACACATCTGAGAGGAAGACCTGCAGACACTACTCACCTCCACCTCCTTTACATTTTCAGTTAAAAAGAAAATGATTCAGTCGGTTTTAATCAGTTTACAGAAAATTCTCCTAATGCTGTAAAGGACAGTGTAGTCTTTGTAGTAAAAGTGGAAATACATACATTACACATAAAACATTATTATGGAGTTCAGCTTAATTGTTGATGTTGGAAATAGAAGTTTTTAATGTAACATTATTTATCATAAAGTATCAGGTTAGTGCATTAATAATGCAGCTATTTACAATGCGTATCACTAGGGCTGGCCCCAATACCGTTTTTGTTTGAGAATATTCTCGATAGTAATATATAAGAGTAGATGGGGGGTGTTGGGTCGGGGGGGGTCTGTCGATTGCTACATTGCAGGGGAAAAAATGTAATTATAAAAATGTATTTACAACCATGAAAAGCCAGCAGGCTAAGAAACTGAACTAAGTGTCATGTTGTTGTACCTGGGACAGCAGCACAGCACTATCTACACACAACAAACAGCGCTGTCCGTCTTAACTAATAACTAACTCATTAACTAATAATAATTCATGTTCATGCATAATGAATAATGTCAGATTCCCCCATGTTTTACATTATATGTAAGGGATAGTTCTCCACCAGTATGGACAGGAGGAACAATTACAGCTACCATAAACTGTTACAATGCACATAATGTGCATGTGAGTGAAAGAACTGAAAATATATGAACCTATCCTTTCATACTCTTCCAACAATAACCAGTATTCATTGCACGTTTTGCGTTCTATTAATCGCAAGTCAGTGATGCTGGCACAAAGAAACGGAAGTAAACAACCAATTTATTGAAAATATCTAGAACTGACAGCATCCATTCAGCAGAATTAATATGGAGATTCTTATTGTTTGAGCACAGTAAATATTTTCCATTTACAGGAGGCCTGAATATCTGATTCCAGAAGTAACAGCATATTATAAAAGTCATAATTCCTGGTCTGCTGTGTCACAATCAGCTATTGTTTTTCGAGCTGGCTTCTGCCACTTCTTAGCTAACGAGATGGCAGAATGATGTCTCATTTTGGAAACGCTTCATCTTACATTGGAGGCGGGCCAGCCAAAACAAAAAGAGGAAATACAGGCTGTGGTTGAAGCCAGCTGATGAGTATTACATCATCCAGTGGCCATCAGAGAGGGAACTCTCCAGAAACAAAACACAGTGGAAATATTCACATAATCCTCTGCACATTAGAACAATAGGATTCAAGTTGAAAATTGGCAAAGTGGCCACTTGACAAAATTATACCCTGATGATGGTTGGCTGCTCCTGTCCCAAACAACTCTCTATAGTCAAGTGAGTCACGAATTAAAGGAAAAACACAAATACATTAGTGGAGAAACGGGTGCATAAGGAGCCACTGATTGGTTTGAGTATGAAAATGATATGAATGTGTGTGGGAATGTGTTGGACATAGACATAGGGCTGCAAGGATTAGTCGACAAATCGATTAGTTGATCAACAGAAAAATAATCGCCAACTATTTTAATAACTGATTAATCGTTAAAGTAATTTTTCATGCAAAAATGGCAGAAAATGCTGTTTTCATCCTGTCAAATATGGAGATTTTCTGCTTTTCTCTGTTTTATATCATATTAAACTGAATATCTTTGGACAAAACAAGACATTTAAAGACATCACCTTGGACTTTGAGAAAATGGGATTGTCATTTTTCACTATTTTCTGACATTTTATAGACCAAATGATTATTTGTTTAATCTAGAAAATAATCAACAGATTAATTGTTAATGAAAATCGTCAGTTGCAACCTTAGTTAGACAGCACTCTTCACGACCATAATTGAAACACCAGGGCTGCAACTAGCAATTATTTTCATTGACGATTAACCTGTCAATTTTCTCGATTTATCAATTAGTCTCTAAAATGTCAGAAAATACATAAAATCATAATTTCCTGAAGCCCAAGGAGGTTTAAAACTCAAAGATATTCCATTTACTACCACATAAGATGCAAAACCTCACAGTGGAGAAGCTAAAACCAAAACATTGTTGGCATTTTTGCATGAAAAAAATCTATTATTCACATAGTTATCGTGGTTATTTATTGTCAGTTGACTAATTGATTAATCGACTAATCATTTCAGCTCTACAAAACACCAAATGAGGGAATATCTTTTAGAAGAATAGTGTTTATCTCTCAAGTAGAGTTATGTACATAATAACATTGGGTATTTTAATAATACATTGATCCCCAAGCTGGTAATGTCCATAATGTTTTTTCATTTCAGAAATCTGGTCACCTTATTCTAGAGACTAGTCTAGAGACTATTTTTTTTTAAACACTTTTTCTTTTAATTTGTCACCATCTATGTAGCTGCTGGGGGATAAATTGAGGCAGGACATGGAGTCACACCATATTGGTTTCACAGGAAGGGGCTCCATCTCTCTCTTTCCTCACTGTGGGGCGCTCTAAATACCCCAGAGTCATGGGCTTGTGCCCTGGTAAGCCTATGCTTTAAGTGAGCACAGGCCATATTGCCATTATTCATGGAAATGTGACTCCTAACCATAGCAGGTAGTGCATTTTCTTCCCACTGTGCTGTGGGCTTAAGTGAAACGCAACCGTCTCATGGAAACAGAAATGTCTGTCACTGAAAATATCACAAGCTCTGTCATTTAGATAAAAGACCCTCTGTCTGAGTGACACCAAATCTGGTGATGAATGGGTTGGTGAATAAAAGGAAATTGCATTAATCTGAAAAGTAGTGAGAGGGAACAGGACAGTCAGACAAAAGAGACATAGATTGGCAGATAAATTGAACAAAAAAAGAGGAAAAAAAAGGAGCAATCAAATTATGAAAACTATGCTAATTAAAGCTAAGCTCTCACCAACAAGGGAACAAGGTCAAGTTGATGCTTAATATCTTTTATTTTTATGTGTTTTTATCAAGGTTACTATGGCAACGGAGTGAATGCCATCATAGTGTTTGCTGCCTGTTTCCTGCCAGACAGCGACAGAGAGGACTACCACGAAATAATGGAGAACCTCTTCCTGTGAGTTTTACACTGCAATGACACGCACACACATGTGCACATGCACACACGCACGCACAGAGAAATGTTAATTTCTGTCACAAATGACACATTTCGGACCTAGGCACAAAAGAATTCCACTACACATTGATTGATTGTGTATGTGACAAATAACATTGATTTGAGTTGTACAATTGTAACTTCCATCTCTACAATCTTGTATTCCTGTGTGGATTCTATCAATGCCAACTGTGCAAAGACAAACTGGACGTTGTTCTTGATGCAAGAAATACAGACGGTGGTAGCTTTGGAATTCATTGTGTTAATAACACCATCATAGAGAGAGTGCAACAGTATAAATATCTTGGCATTTGGGTCAATGAAAAACTGACATGTTGTTGTCAAAGCTGAGATTGAAATCTGGCTTTTTTTTTTTAGAAATAAATCTTGCTTCCCATTATTTACGAGAAAAATAATTGTTGAAGCAGTTTTCCTCTTTGTGTTGGACTACGGTGATGTTATTTATGGGTGGGCGGCCAGTTGCACTCTCAAACCTTTATATGCAGTATATCACTCAGCCTCAAGATTCACCACTGGAGATAGTTATGGGACACACCATTGCCTACTATATTAAAAAAAAAACACCCTTGCCTGCTCTTTCAGTGAGGAGGGATCAGCATTTGATCCTTTTTATTTATAAAGCTACAAAAGCTCCCTCCCTATCTCTCAGCCCTGTTTTCTTGGAACATCGGTATCCGTTGTTCCCGCTCACAGACATGGCTCACTCTGCAGGTGCCAAAAATTCATACAGTATTAGGAAGATCTGCTTTTTGTTACTGTGCCCCACATACTTGGAATATGCTTCAACAAACCTTTGAGCTGACCTCATTAATACCGCTGAGACAATTCCAGGTTTTAATTGCAAATCTCATTGATCATAACTGTCATTTCCTTATCTTTTTGTTGTAATTGATATAGCCATGCATTCTGCTTTTCTTGCTGTTTGATTTTAGTTGTGTCTGTCTGCATTATGCACTTCGCACCATTGTAAATGAGGGTTCTTCCTAAATTAGTTTTTTCCGAGCTTTTAAATAAATAAAATGTGTAGGAGACTGGAGGGAAAGGAATGAAAAAACACAGAATAGCCCTTTACCACCCTCACAGGGAAGGAATTAGGTGCACCTGTGAGCTGGGGGAGGGGACGCAACAGACCCATGCAGCATGGAGGACAAAGAGAGTCACTGAAGGAAGAGATTATCAAAGTTTGATTCAGTTTCTGGACTTTGCGTTAAACTAAAAGTAAATAAAAGAAAAAGCAGCAAGAGATCCAAGAACCGGCTGGATTTATTGAAAGACTTCAACAAGGCATGGAGAGAGGTGTGTTAATCCCTGACAATGATTTCATGATTTGTGTTAAATTTGTCTTGTGCATTTTGTAGCAAGGTAAAAAGCTACCTGGGACATTTCTCTGACTGTTTTGAGTTACCAATTCCTAAAGTGACAGGATATAATTTTAACCTATGCTACAAATGATGAAGATGGTGTGTTATTATATGTTAGGTTGTGACTTTGGTGATTCTTTGAGATGTCATCCAGTGACATCAGGTTAACTTTTTTGGTGTTGAGTCTCCATGGTAAAGATATCCAAATACCTGCAAAAGTTAAAGGAATTCCCATCGGCCACAGCTGGATTTAGTTTGTAGCAAATGTTTGTGTGCGAAAACACTAAACTAAAACACTGTGCCTACTAAGGCTGAACAATTAATCAATATTTGTTAAAGGCGAAATAGGTGTCAAAATATCATTTTAAATTAAATATTGTGGTGCTGCACTTTGTATTCTATAGACTTAAGAAAACATCTTTGTCAGTACAGATCCTCACAAAAAATCAGACCGTAAAAATTGTAATTGTTTTTCAATGAAAATGAAAAAATACTTTTTTTCTGCCAGGTAAGTTTTTATAATCTATATTTTTTTTAAACTGGTGGAAAATAATGCATGCTCATTTTATTTTTAAGTTAAAAAAAACTTTTTAAACTGAGCCTGGAAAAAAATCACTTGTTTTCATATATGACAAATTTAAAAAAAAATGATTCTGGCAAAAAAACAAACAAACAAACCCAAAAACCATCTAGCTTACCTCTCAGGGCTTCCGTAAAAATTAGTGTAATGATACAAAAATTATAATTGCTTCTAATATCACAAATCAGATTGCAATTGCAATATCGGTCAAAAATAATCACAATTAGATATTTTTTCAAAATCTTTCATCCCTAATGTCTCCAGTCTCACAGAGCCGATAGCATTGCTTAAGACTTTCAATGCCACATCTCAGGTTCTATTTAATTTTAAGACCAGATGTCATCCTTTTACACAGAGACCTCACTCAAAAGATACATTTTATTCTCTATAAGTAGTATTTGCTGTGCCAAGGATGATACTTATTTATTTAAATCAGCCACAGCCCCTCTGCGCAAGGAAAACTCTCCAAATAAAGTGATAGGAATAAAGTGATAGTGTTGTGGAGAACTCCCATGTTGATGTCTTCACTGTGGTGCTGGCACCATTGCATTTCATGCTTGGACAGTGTGATTGGGATCCCACAGGCTGCTCTGTGGAAGATATTGAGTAAGCTGGCATATCTGAGAGTTTTGGATAGAAATGAAAGGAGGTAAACCATAGTGTCTGCACTTTCTGATGCCAGATGGCTTGAGGTCTGAATCCTTGTGAGGAGGAGTTATAGCTGGGAGGTGAATGCAGCTTGATGTCTGTGGGAGATGATGATCAGAATAGTCACGAAACAGAGTGGATCAGCAGTGTTGATTTGTAAGCTGCAGAATGACATTGTATCAGGACAAGAGAGTCAGAGTGAGCACAAAGTCATTGAAGTTAGAGGAGTTATTGAGGAAACTAGAGTGGACTGTGTTAGCGGAGAATATTGTGAACTATTTTCAAAGGAGATGACAAAGTTCCCTGCTGACTGACAAGAAGGAGAGAAGGTGGGGGGGATTGAGGAGAGAAATGAGAAAGAGATACGTTTATTTTTCGTTTTGAATCACTATATTGGATTTTATAAAGGTAGCAGTCTGATTGTGCTGCTGAGATGGATGCAGGGGAAGGAAAAAAGAAATTCAAAGCAAAATAGCTCCTATAAAGCGACCTTTTGCACCAATTTCTCATAGCTGACATCAGAGGAGAGACATTTCTTAAAATGCTGCTAGTTTTTCAAACACAGCAAGACAGTATATGTCTCTTATTTCCTCATATTTTTGGCATTCAGACTCTAAAAACATGGTTCTGTATTTCTTGCTGATGCATTTCACCATTTTGACATACGTGATGTTAAAGACTTTAGTGATGTTTTCTTTTGGTCTGACCTGGAATTATTCCTGATGGGAATTGGGAATACATGGCTGATACAGTGGCACAGATGGGAGAGTTTTTGCAAGAGGCATGATGTTGTGATGGTGGCATGCTGTAGTGTAACATTATAGTTAAAAAAAAAAAGTTTTATAAGGGACAGAGCATATTAATGGACATTCACATGAAAATATGCCAGATTGTAGCCTTAGGCTAATTTCCATCTGTTGTATTTTCAGAGTTGAATATTAAAACAATAGAAAAAAAATAGAAAAGTGTTCCATTTTTAGCCATGCTAGTGGTGTGGCGCTAGGGATAGCAATGTCGATCTGTTGGTTGATCCACCACAATATTTTAACAACTATTGGATGGGTTGCCATGACATTTTGTACAGATATTCATGTTCCCCAGAGGATGAATCCTACTGACTTTAGTGATCCTCTGACCTTTCCTCTAGCGCCACCATGAGTTTGAAATGTGTGGTTTTGAGTGAACTGTCTCTCAATTGTTATAACTTTGGTTATAAATTATGACATTTTGACCAAATACCTGCAAAACAAATGGCATTCATGCTAACAGGCTAGATGGTGAACATGGTAAACATTATACCTGCTAAACATCAACATGCACTGCTATGCCAAAGTACAGTGCTAGCATGGCTGTAGACTCCTTATCTTGTTGAATTTTGGCTTATAAAGGGTAAATGTTTTTAGGTCAATTATATTCTTATTCCAGTAAAAAATGCTAATTCTTCCTTTGGGTAGAAGTCACTGTCATCTTGTTTGTTTTCAGCTATGTGATCAGCACACTAGAGTTGATGGTGGCAGAGGACTACATGATCCTGTACCTGAATGGAGCCACACCCCACAGAAGAATGCCTGGCCTTGGTTGGCTGAAGAAATGCTATCAGATGATTGACAGAAGGTCTGTTCCGTTCACTTACACCTGTTGTGTGATAATACGATAATACTGTGATCTTGTGAGAGATAACGGGAGCATGACTTGTGACGATGATGTATGTAGACAACATAGACATACCTAACGTGACGTATTGTGTTGTCTTCTTCAGGCTCAGGAAGAATTTGAAATCCTTCATTATTCTCCACCCATCATGGTTCATCAGGACCATTCTAGCCATCACCAAGCCCTTCATCAGGTAAAAATGATCCCTTCTTTATTTCTAGGGATTGCAGTGTTCGTCAGTCAGTTTTATTAGATGGATCGCCAGACAATACAGATTGTACAGACAATAATAGTTGCCAGAGGATGAATTTTAACAACTTGTTTTTTTTGTTATTTAGTGAAATGTCTGAATAACTATTGTGTGGCTTGCCATGAAATTTAGTACAGACATTCACATTCCCCTCAGGATGAATTTGAATAACTTTGGGGATCCTATTTAGTATGTCAGAAAATGTATACAATACGTATGTCAAATGCAGTATGCCAAAAATACCACGATGTCTTATTACATTCGGTCGTATTTTGCAGTATGCAAGCCAGCATGCTTTTCTGGCTATTCTGGCCCACAATCCTTTGTGCAGCATACTCTATATGAGTAAGAGGGTCAAAGTTCAAGGTGCAATGATATGACGAAGTAGTATGTCCCATTTGTACGCATACTGCATGCAACAGTACGTATTTTGTAAGGGCAGCTGCAGTACATATTAAAAGTAAAAGTCATTTGGAGCAGCATTATACCTGCTAAACATTAGCATGTTAGCATGCTGACATTAGCATTTGTTGTTGTTCTACAAGTTTATTTATTAGGATAAACCCCTTGAGATTTAGCTCAAAGCATTGTTGTTGCCAATATTGCATGGCTGTAGACTTGTAATCTTGTTTACTAGAGTTGCAACTAATGATCAGTTTCATTGTCGATTAATTGTTTTGTCTATAAAATATCAGAAAATTGTGAAAAGTGTTGCGTTTCCCACAGCCCAAGATTGTCCTCAAATGTCGTGTTTTGTCCACAACTCAAATATATTCAGTTCACATATTCACATTTAAGAAGCTAGAATCAGAGACTTTTGACTTTGTTCAAACTAGTTGGCAATTAAAGGTGCTGCAACTTGTACTTTATTTAATTTTTTAATTAAGTGTTAAATAGGTCTACATTCAGACAGCCATCACTGATATAGTGTGTTGTCAGTAACATGGGTCCTCTGCTCTGCAGTATACAGAAAATACATGTTCTGGCAACCTGCTCCCATCCAATCAGGAGACAGGATTCCAGAAATGTGTTTTCTGTTTCCTGCAGAGCAGAGGGACTGAGAGACCCACGTTACTGACCAAACACTCTATATCAGTGATGGCTGTCTGAATGTAGAGCTATTTAACAGCACCTTTTAATTTAATAATTTAAATATTTAATAATTTAATTTAATCACCTAATTGATTAATCTTTGCCGCTCTATTGTTTACGTGTTGATGGCCTACTGCAGCAGAGTTAAACTACCAAAGATTCAATTTTAAAAGAAAAATCATCTGATGCAGCCAGTTACTTTAACTGTGCCCTTTCATGTGCCTGTCATTTTACGTGTGCGTGTGTGTGTGTGTGTGTATGTGTGTGTGCATTGCTCTTGTCACAGCACCAAGTTCAGCAGTAAGATTAAGTATGTGAACAGTTTGGACGAACTGCACGAGTGCATCCCCATGGAATGTGTCCAGATCCCAGAGTGCATCATTAGGTGAGTCCCTCCAAGCCCCCCAAATGCTGCACACCACCCACCTCCTCCAACTTAGTTGTCCTATTAAATTACTTTATATTCATCTTGTCATTTGAACTCTCACCCCTAGACTTGACAAGGAACTGAAGGAAGCAGCGGAGAACTCAAAGTAAGCACGACTCTCCTGCCTCTCATTTCTTCCCTCTGCGGAGGCAATGGCCCCTGCCTCAGTTTTATCGTTGGCTGAAGCGCTCATTTATCAGATGGCTCACATTTAGATCGCAGGGACTCTTCTGCTGGATGAGGACCAATTGGATTTGGCTAAGGTTGCAATTACAGGAACGACACAGGGGAAGAAAAAGTTGCTAAAGATGCTAAATGCATCACTTTTATCTCATTTATCATTACAGTAAAATAAATGAGCCAGTCCTTATTGCAGAGTGATCTATTACACTGATAATTAATGCTGGGACAACACTGTAGAATTCACACACTAATCTCTGGCTGATTAATTGTGTATCGAATCATAAGTTGCACGTGTCTTTAATTGTGTATCGAGTCATGAGCTGCCTGTGTCTTCAAATTCCCCAAATACCAGTGCATTACAACACTTCTCAACAATAAATTCTGCTCTAACAACCACACTATTTTTTCCCTTTCATTCAAGAATGAATAGTTTTCTGCTGGGATCGGAGCCAACAGCAGCAGGCAGAACAGAGTAAGTCCTCTAAGACGTTTAAGTTCACACATGGAAGAGAAATGGCCTTGTGTCAGCAGTCTGTCACCCATACATAAACACACCCGTCTTTAATGTCTCTGTTTTGTTCTTTCTTCTTCCCAGCAGACCAGATGCAGCCGGTGCCAGCAGCTCTTAAACCCAAACATCCTAACTGGATGGGTCATCTCGATGTTGAAGTCACTGTTGTATTGTATGGGTGAAGCTGGAAAACACCGTCAAAGGCTTGTAAAGCTTGTGTGTGTGTGTGTGTGTGTCAGTGTTTGTCAATTAGACACTGGAGTTTTAAAGGAATAGTTCACCCTCAAAATTACCATTTGTATACCAGTTACTCACCGAGTGTTGCCTTGACTTCTTGAACATGGTGAACGGAGAATCACAAAACAGAGTAAAGTCTTGATGCAAAAGTGTTTTAAATAGTAAGGTTTTAGCAAAAATGCATGTTTGGGAAGTATAGATCATTGGACAAATGAGACTTACTGCACAAGTTGTGTGAGAGTTTAAATTGATTTTTTGATATAGTTTTGCTGTTGTTAAACTTTGCCACCATTTACTCCAATGTATCAAGACTTTACTCTGCTTTAGGATTTTCATTCTCCGTGGAGGCACGTGAAAAAAACAGTTTTCTTCACGAATTCAAGGCAACACTCGGTGAGTAATTGATATACAAATGGTCATTTTGAGGGTGAAGTATTCCTTTAACAAGTTGCAATAGTTCCTGTTAACACTCAAGAGTTAGATCTCATTCTTTATGGCTGCTGTAGCATCTACTGTTCCTTTACACCTGCAATCCAGAGAACTATATAGTCAAGTGTGATGCTTGGCAGCACCTACAGAGTAGCATCGACGTTCACGGTAGGGTAGGAAATGCAATTACACACCAGACAGTGCACTGTGCAAATCCATTTGTAGAGTCTATAGTGCTGTAGTTGTGTGCATGAGAAGCAGTGAAGCAATAATATCACCCTTTACTGTCACACACTTTCAGTATTTCAGATAAAAATGTGACTTGTGTATCAGCAATCTACAATAAAAGCACAAGGTGTGGCCAAAGAAACCTTGTGCCATAGATGATGACCAACTACTGCATTTAAGCAATCCACTCCTCTGTCTTAATACTTGTTCTAAAATAGATATTTGAACTTAATAGAGTCTGAAACCAAGGAGAAATAAGTTAAACGTGAAACAAAGTTATCAATAGTGCAATGTGAGAGCATGTCTTTTTAGCTCTGCAAATGTGTGTGTGTGTGCGTGCGTGCGTGCGTGTGTGTGTGCGTGTTTTCAATCTGTTTGTCAGATACATAAATTGAATTATCAGGAAGAAACCTCAGAGTAAATGAAAGATGGGATTTCTGTAAAGCACAATATCTTCGGTGTGTGTCCACACGCATGTGTGTATTTGTGCATTAGTGCATGTCCCATCATAGATAACTGATGGTCCTCTTACCCATAAGTCTTCTTCTATGGTGTATTGAGGATGTGCAAAGAAATTATGGATCACTGTCTAGTAATTCAATAAAAATGGACTGAAGTCTGAACTTCGTTTTCAGTCGTAATTTCTTAGTTGGACTTTGATTCGTCGTTTAGCAGCAAAGCAATTACGGCGGGTTTACACAGGCCTGTAAGAGCTCATAATGTAACAATGATGCATAATGTAACAAGAAAATGTAATAAAAACTCAATGTAATAACTGGTCAATAATGTAACAAAATGCTGAGTGCATAACATAACTTTTTGCGCATAATGTCAGAATTTTGACATTTTGCGTCGGTTATTACATTATGAAGCAAGCTAAAATTTTGGTGGGGGTAGGTTGGTGTGTGTGTGTGGGGGGGGGGTAGGTTGGTAAGTGTGTGTGTGTGTGTGTGTTCAGTAAATGTGTGTGTCTGAGTTCAGTAAATCATCTGTGTGTATGTGTGTGTCTGTGTTCAGTAAATCAGTGTCTGTGTTCAGTAAATCAGTGTTTTCATTAAATTAGTATTGAATAATTGATTAATTGAATGATTGAATGATTGGTTAATTGAATAATTGGTTAATTGAATGAATAATTGAATATTTGGTTAATTGAATTGGTTAACTAAATAATTGATTAATTGAATGATTGGTTAATTGAATAATTGGTCAATTGAATAATTGATTAATTGAATAGTTGGTTAAGTGAATAATTGATTAATTGAATGATTGAATTGAACTGAATAATTGAATGATTGAATAATTGAACAATTGAATTGAATAATTGAATGATTGAATCATTGGTTAATTGATTAATTGAATAATTGATTAATTGAATAATTGAATGATTGAATAGTTCAATAATTGATTAATTGAATTGGTTAATTGAATTATTGGTTACTTGAATAATTGAAGAATTGGTTAATCGAATAATTTAATGATTGAATAATTGGTTAATTGAATGACTGAATAACTGATTCATTGAATTGATTCATTGAATAAGTTAATTGAATGATTTAATTGAATTATTGAATAAGTGGTTAATAGAATAATTTAATGATTGAATTGGTTAACTGAATAACTGATTAATTGAATGATTGGTTAATTGAATAATTGATTCATTTAATTATTGGTTACTTGAATAATTGAAGAATTGGTTGGTTAATTTAATAATTTAATGATTCAATAATTGAATTATTGAATAATGTTAATTGAATTGATTAATTGAATGATTGGTTAATTTAATATTTGATTATTTGAATTGCATAATTGATTAATTGAATTGAATGATTTAATTGAACAATTGGTTAATTAATTAATTGAATTATTGATTACTTGAATAATTGAAGAATTGGTTAATTAAATAATTGATTATTTAATGATGATGAATGATTTGTATGTGTCTGTGGCTGTCAAAATGTGTTGTAAGTTTGTCAGTATCAGTGTAATGTACACACACACAAACACATGCTATACTATGGCGTTTTGGGTGGATTTTTGAAAACGCACTGTACTCTGCCGACTTTGATTTTTTTGCAAAAATAAACGGTGCAATACCTTTTGGGGGGCTTTGTAAAGAACATACTACAATATGAGGCATTTTCAAAAATTTGGATTTTTGGCCAAAAACCAAAGGCTATAGTATGACTTTGTGGGAGATTTTTAAAAAACGCGCTGTACTCTGCCGATTTGGATTTTTTTCAAAAAATAAAATGTGCAATGCCTTTAGGAGGCCTTTTTAA
>JAOVVB010021322.1:0-16116 GCA_028570985.1 Heterobranchus longifilis | reverse complement strand
ATATGTCACAGATATGACACTGTAATAAACTGCTGTCAATTCATGAGGATATTCACAATATTCACCATTATCCTGATAATGGAAACTCACCACAATCAAGTTATTATATATGTATATATATATATATATATATATATTTATTTTACATTTTCAGTTTTGTATACAGTCCAGACATTTCTTTAACTAAAGAAATGTACTCAGAAGGGAAGACTAACATCACTAAGCAACACGGATGTGTCTGTTTCCCACGTCATGTACCAAATTCACACAGCAGCTCGCAAAGAAAACTGACCTCAGTTCATTACTACACATTTCTTTTTACAATGATCCATCAGCAGGGAGGCTTGAGACAGTTTATGGCATGGTGTTCATTGACTAATAAACAGCATACAAAGCAAAACCTCCAATAGTTGATGTATTGTTTGTGGGATTTTCATATGCTTTTATCTTCAATATTTAACCTTGTCCAAGTGAAATTTGAATATCTAGTCAATCATGCCATATTAAAGTGGAATGCTAATCGCCATCGGCTCATTACTATTTCACGAGGCGGCTACATTTATGAAATGTCACTCAAAATAGTGTACCCACAAGCCAATCGATGTCAGCCGTCTTTCCGTCTGAATGTTTCATTTGCTGTAAATACATAAACAGAGAGATATGGATTGGGGGCAGGCAGTTGGACGCCCACATGTGGTTTCTGTGCTGGGTGGGGGCACGCTGAAAAGGCATTGATCAGTGGTGGGGCTCAGTATACAGTTTCCTGGAGGTCTAGTCTAAAGCTACGACTAAAGCCTACCGGGACCGAGACGTTTGGAGTCAACTCATGACCTTTGAGGTTGGTCTGAGACCATGCTATTGATAGAAAAGATATGGTTACTTCACCACTGGAAGTTGTCATTTTTCAATAACTGATACCAGACTGTGTACAACATTGTGCAGACAGAGAAAGGTGCCACAGAACTAGAACACAACTAGAATAGAGTATTTGTAAAGAATTTGTAAAGAGTATTTGTAAAGAGGCTTATGTATTACATGTACCGATGTGTTGTATATTTGTGGAAATATTGAAATATATGTATTTGTATGTATCATATAATATGAAATATTAAAACGTCTCTTACTTTGTAATAGAAAACAAAGATTAACAAATGTACTTCTGCTCATTAGCTTTCCATGTGCATTTTAAATGTGTAAATACAGTTTTTCCGTAGTGAAAGCATTTGAATCTCCCTTTTAGCCTCGTACTGGATGTGTTCTACATCCATTGTCAATAGTGACTCACCATTTAACCTGTTCTCTGAAACAGCAGAGAGATGATAAATATGCCATAATGGGCGATGTGGATATGCTATTATGCAAACAGAATTATAATGAATCATCCACTGTACACTGAAAAACAATGTGCGTCCCTGTGTGCAAACAGCACAACACTTTGTTTGCTGTTTTGTTGGCAGAAATGCATAGACATGAAAAAGACGAGACATAATTTGAGCGCTGAAGCGTCCCTGAAGTGTGAAGTAGCTCCATTTTATAGATGACGCTAACCTCCGCTCTAAACTTATGGCCAAAGCACAAAGATCCCAGTATAGCTTAATACTGACAAGTCCTCAAAAAATCATTTAAGATCGTCAACAATCCCACATACGTCCTCTATGACTTTGGTTTTATTCCAGAAGCCATTAAACCTGTGAACAGCCACAAGAAATTGTCAGTTTAACGTGTGCGTGCGTGCGTGCGTGCGTGTATATATGACCTTTGCCTTTCTGGTGTTGGCAGGGCTTTTCCTGACATCTATTTAAGTTTATGGTTTGCTTGTTCGCTTTGATAAATTGCTATTAAACATATTCTGAGAGGATTTGATATGCTATTTTTATTCGCAATTCTTATCATTTTAGGAGAGGGGATTTTCCTTTGGATCTGGCTAAAACCTCTTTTGGGGGCGCTAACAATTCCTCTATGCAGGAAAAACCCCAGTTGGATATTTCTGCTATTAATTCTTGTGTATGTCAGTTTCAATTAATTTGACACATTTGCATTTTTAGATGAATTGTCTATTTGCATTTCTGTTTGCTCGCTCGCTTGCCTTGAATTGCCTCTTGAGGGACAAATAAAGTATTTTGAATTGAATTAAATGAAATTGATAAATTAGTTTCTAAATTCCAGAACATTTTCCTTTGTGTTTGGGTATCCTTGGACCCTGCTACAGGGGGTCTTTGGGTGCTAGCATCTTTATTAAACTGCAGTAGATGTCAGTAAAGCCACCATTCTTGTAAATAATTATGTTAACAATAACAACACATGTATTCAGTATGAGCAGCCATAGAAAGACAAGGAATTGGAATGATACAAATTATCGTGATACAACAAAGCAAGTAAAATAAATCACTTTGATTATTATTTTAAAATATTATTAATATTTTTGTCCCAGCTTGCCCCAGTATAATTTTAACAAGAATAACATGGCATCAGGTTACAGTCTGTATGACTGTAGGTGAACAACAGTAATAGGGAAAATAACTATCACAGTAAATACATGCTTTTGTGGAGGGGCTCCACTGTGTGTATTGATCCTTGGTTGTCCTCACTAATACAACTTGTGGATGAAAATAAAAATATGTATTACTGATGCCAATTACAAGATGATATAATCCAGGGATGCTAGTGGATGAGTGCATCAAATGATACATGAGTACATGACCATGCACCGCTCCTGTGAACTCACTTTTAAGACACATTTTACCTCGAGTTGTTAGCTGCAAGGATCCTAAGCAAACACAGGAAGCACACAGGAATAACATTATATAATCCCAAATGATAAATTGATTCAAATATGAAACACCTTTTACCGAGCTAATTCTTTGCTTTATGACACATCCATAAACATTATTTGATGTCATTTTTATCTAAAAAGCTTTTTGAAGTAGTAAACTGCAAACAGCCATATCTGCTGTTGTACAAACCTGCCACAACTCTCAAACCATGCCATTATGTTAACTGAGAAAAATGTAAATATCACCAGATATTGCAGCTTTTAGTGTGTTGCTTTACTTCAAAGACATTCAAAATTGCAAATGAGAAATTAGTTTAAGCCAAAATATTATTATTTTTTTTTTAATTAACCAAAAGAAAAAAACAACAACTTTTGATTGGTAGTAACCAATATTCTCTCTGATGGAAAAGACGAGTGGCACGTTGTTGTGGTTCATATAACGGAGACTTCTATGTGTCAGTGCTATCACACTTGAGCCCATGCTTGATGTCTCTGCAGAGCAGAGAATGGGAGGAGGTAGCACAGTGTGTTTACAGGCTGTATCGTATGCGTCTCTAAACTTACCACCCACTTCTGCACGCTAGCTAGCACTCCTCCTTCTCTTTGTAGCCCTGGCTTTGGTGAATTTTCCTGAAATACACACATTCACCACTGCCAAGGGCATAAACAATTATCAATCAGCTCTAATCCACTGTTCCGCATAAATAACAGTTTCTCATGCCTTTTTCTGAGCTGTGCTGTCACTTTTTTTATGACTTATAAAATGTGTCTTGGCAGGCAGAGCTCAACATGATGCATGACAAGTAACTTACATCGGGGTCTCAAATCCATTGCAACGCTTACACAAATAGAGTGTCAGTTTGCTGCAGTAGTTGTGGTGGTCCACATCAGTGTTGGTGGAACTGATGTGTATATGTGTATATTACGTGTGTCCCACAGAATGTTATTCTTGTCAGGGTGAGAAGGCCTCTGAAACAGCAGACCATCCCAGATACTAAAACTCATCTGAAACCCAGACTAATAGAATTACTGTAGGGCTAGCATCTCATTAAGGCAGGGTCACCCACCTGCAGTGGCAGGAAGACTTTTGGGTACATTAGACCTTTAGATGAAAGATTGATTTATTTAAAAAAAAAAAAAACATCCCAACATTGACTGGTTGATATCTGGACTGGTGTAGTTCTGAGATATCAGCCAGTTCCTTCTCCTGCACAAGAGATTTATTTTCTGCAGGGTGCTGACTAATTGCAATGCTGCTGACACTCATCATGCTTTTCTAATTTCCATCACACACCGGTAGTAAACCTGCTATTATTATTAGTGCGCCCACTTTTTGGCTAGTCATCCACTTTTAACGTCCACATGGTGGTTGTGAGTTATGAGAGAGAAGTGAATTATCTTACAAAAAATGTTTTGGAAACGTAGCTGCTTCTTGATTCATGGTTTTCTTGGAGCTGCAGTCAAGAGTGAGCGAATTATTTTGGCCAATAACCAAAGTTGGGTCTTTAAGACTCAAGAGATCATTGAGGACACCGATGTGCTGTTCTCAGATATATTCACGTCATAGATAAAGACATTATGTACAGCATGTGCCATTTTGGATTTGCCACAAAAAGGAGAAGAAACACACAATTGTATAATTGCCTCCCTGTTGTACCCCCCTTCAGGCAGTTTTCCAGTCAGAAACTATGAAACGCCCAAAGGCAACTGCTTGTGTGCATAACTCTGAGACTTTACAAGTAAAAATGATTAGACTGTGAAGGCCCATGTGAGCATCGTGCACTGGAGGGCATTTGTTTAGCATGCATATTGTTTGGTTTGTTTTTACCGTATGGGCTCATCAATAATGCAGGGAGACTTAACCAGCAATTACAACGATGAAGACATCAAAATGCAAAACAGAGGGCTGTGAGCTCTCCTATCCAATAAGAGTTGTCTGCAAAGGGAGGACTACAGACTGGACAGACTTTTAATTAGTGGGCTTTGTATCCCAGCCAGGAACAGCAGATTGGATGCTTGCTCTTTCTTGTCATCATAGCCATTGAAACCAAGAACTTGAAGCATGACCATTTGAATTATGGGTAATTAGTGCAGATAGCAAAAGCTTGATGGACAACTTTACAAGAAGATGGACACATCTGTGAAAACTATTGACTCATATGTTTTTGTCAGTTTGTGCTGGCCAGTCTATCCCTGGTGCATAAAGGACTTTGTTGACCATAGGAAACCACTAAACACTGGCCAGAAAGTAAGTTACATTGATTTGTGATGGTTATTTTCCATCCTAATATTCCACAGGGACGGTCTGTGAGAAAGTTCCAGTTTTAGCCATCGTTTTTCAGTTAATGAACAGTTTAGTTTTACTGCTTGTTTTATATACACAATTTTTTATAAATAATTGTGTAAATATATTATTTTGATGTTGTGAGTCAGTGGTACATTTCAGTATTAATTTGGCATACAAGGCATGGATCCCACTTGCGGTTTGTGAAATGCACATTAAATAAGACAGGTTTTAAAAATGACATTACTTTTTCCTTTTAGTGCCATGCTTTATGTATCACAAGCAAAAATGGACCCACTGTATACTCATTTCTAAGTCACATTTGCTCTCAATATTCCTGTTATGTAATATGTTATATAGTTATGTTATAGGAATAACTCCATCAACACAGTGACTCAATCACAATTAACACAAGTAGTAAAGTTGTAGATGTTATGGTGCTGTGTTAGTTTGCTATTTCTCTATAAAGCAGTGGTGTTTCAGTGGCAAATCATGCCTGGGGCCAGTAGTTAGTATTTTATTAATGTGTTGCAATTCACAGTATGTTGAGTGGCTTTCTCATTATTGAAGCTTTACTTTGACTATGAGTAAATATTATTTTATAAAGAGGGATACACAATACATCTGAACTGTTGTACCAATCATTTGATTTTCTAAGAAGTTTAGGTTTATGCAACTGAAATGTTTTGCTTTGATATGAATTCATAAAAGGCCATTTAAAATATTGAAAGCAAAACACCCACACACTACTTTTTCTCAATGGTATCTCTCGCTGTTGCTTTTGGCCATGCATCTTTTCTCATTTTGTTTATTTTGCTGAGCTGTTTTTATCACTTCATGGGGGGGTTGAGGTCATGAGATTGTCCTAAACCAAGAATGGTGGATTTGTGTCTTGAATAGTGTTTTGTATTTACTGAAATATTTAGAATAGGAGAACATGTTTTAATGCTAATTCTAATTTCCCTCTACAAATTATACTCAGACAGCTTTAGAAAACACGCTTCAGTCTCTCCAAGCATAGGAAACAGTTGCTTCAGAGAGCAGGACAGTCAAGTAGATTTCTGACCACTAAATGTGGGCTAAAGTGGTGTAACATTTTGACGCACCCACCCTTGTCTTCCGATACTTCGCAGTACTTTCTCCACATGACTGTCCTCGTCTGTGAAGCAGCTGTTCTCTCTGCTTGGAGGAGCTGCTGCATGTACAGCACCCTTTATTGTCCTCAGCAGCTTCACATCATCTCTTGTTACCAACTGCATTCAAACCAAATTAATTAGTTTTACATTCATGCAAGAATATAATTACATTTATGATAAATACATTAAAATAAAGTAAATAACTTGGCAGTAAATCCATTTACTGTCAAGTGCTTGCTTATTTGCACATGGTTCCAGTGTGTGTTTGCTGCCATATCCTGCATCCGTATTTAGAGAGGGTGAAGTCGAGCACTTCACAAAAAAAAAATCTCTCTGCCTAAGTGAGCCCTCACCCACAGCGACCTTGGTCTCATATAAAGTAGAGTGTCGTGTTTGACCTTTTCGGAGGACCTTGCTCTTGTAAGCAGTGTCCCTGTCAATACCGGTTTTCATGGACCACTTACAGTATTTCAGCTTTTCTTCCTTTGGCTAGTCTTCTCAAAGCAATACTGAGCCTCAGCACAAAGGAGACAACAAGCACAATGACACTCCACAAATGTACTTTAGATTCAGATCATTTTGAACAATTATTTTAATTCTGCCAATTTATCTTTTATTTTATTTTTTATTTTTTTTGCTGTTATACTTGCACATTTCATATACCGTTTATACTGTGAACATTTGCACATTCCTGTAAATCTCCTAAACTATGCAGCTCTCACTCAGGACATACTGTTTACATATTCCTTATTGTTATATTATTTATACATTAGAGCTATTTATACCACCTTTCTTTGGAGCTTTTTCTCACTTGTTCTTAGACATTTTTATGCAGAAAAGTTAAATTCTGTGTGCTTCCTACCTGAGACACTTTTTGTTAATATTTGTTACCATCGAGTTCAGTTTAGTCACTGGCTTCACTGTAGATTTTTCTGCACCTTCTGTCAACAAGGAGCGCACACGGAGAGCCAATTCAAGCTTAAGTCTAACAAGTGGTTAAAACATGTCCTTCACACATAATAACTTCCACACTGTAGTGGTACTGCACTTTTCTACATTAGTTTTTACACAAAGTAGCATTTTTTAATTTGTTCATACCTTGTGATTTAAGCTGATTAAATGTCGGTGTTTTCACATTAAAACCTCGACTAAACTGCAGCTTTCGGATCTGAAGAGTTTGAAAGATTTTTTGTAACACATTTTACAGCAAAGCTAACATGTTATCCTGTTAAGACTGTGCAGAGTCAAAACAAAAGAAAACTGGAATCTTGAACCTGTCACTGAATTCTTGTAATTTATGAAAGTTTAATGTGAATCCCTCACAGCGTTTAGTACTGGTGGAATATGTTATCTGCTAATGAGGAGAGGTTCTGACATGGTTTGATGTGGAATACCTGACATGCTGGTTCTGTGTGATCATGGGCTCTAATACCTCCTTTAATCAACACAGCTTGGTCCAAGGTATTCTGGGGGCATTTGTCTCACCTCGCCAGCGACACTCGCTGGCAGATGCTTTGCATATCAGGCCTGGTGGATCAATATGTTATTAGAGAACAACCTCTCGGAGGCATGTCAATTAATTCTGGGCTGTCAGCCTCCCCCCCTCGCATTGTCCAGTGGGGCTGAGGGAGAGCAGTGGGTGTCTTTTTAACTCGGTGCCTGTGGAGGATTTGCGACCTCAGCTGCTTCAAGGTTTCGTCCACAAAACCTAAGCAGTGGGTAGTAAGGGTCTGTTGTCCCCTGATCACATGGACTGACTTATGTAAAATATATTAAAACTGCACTGGACATCATTTTCATTTATTTATTTAGCAAAAAAAGTAAACAACTGTTTACCTTAACACAATTCTAAGAACATAAGGAATGTAAACACTTCTTCATTGTCAAATGTTTATTAAAAGTTCAGCTTTGTTATTTTTATATAGAAATGGCCACATTGTTATTTTTTTTCTTTTTTTTTTATTTATCCGGAAGGTCCCATTGAGATACAATATTTATTCGTCCAGGGAGTCCTGGTCAACTAGACGATACAAGATCAACTAAAGCCACCGACATGAAGTGAAGCAAAAGATCAACCAGCACTAGACGTGTTTTAACTTGTTTAACAACAGTATATTACATATGTCTCATTGTCAGTTCTTAATGGAAATATTAAGGTGCAGTATTTGAAATACAATGAAGGGAATATGGCTGGACTTCTTATCAAAAGGAAAAGTGACACTGACAAAAAAAAACACACACATTAAAGGCGAAGGCAACATTTATAAACCATGGTTTAAAACAACACAGCTCTATTCATTCTATTTTCATGTTCTTCTGCAAGAAAAATAAAGTTTGGGACTTACTGTGTTTCTGAATATTATATTGCAGCTTACTTTAATCATGTGCTGAAATCCGGCATCCTCCGACTGTAGGGCTGCATGTGTTTCGCTGTAACCCCATCCACTGATGAAGCCCATGAGATGTGGTCGAAAGTTCTGGAAAAAAAGCTAGTGAGTGGACCTTGAGTTAATATGATTTTGTCAAAGCATTTTATTAATCTTATTGTAGCTGCATTCTGAAAGTGTCAAGAGCCAAACAACAGAGGACCCTGGTCATACAATAATATGCTCTGTAAATATTGGGAGTTTCTCAAACTTAGTTATTTTCCTCTCTGAGTTTGACTTTTTTTTTGTGTTTGGCTTCTGGTTATATTGTGCTTTATTTGCCAGCAAATCTAGTATTGACTGTTATGGAAAATAGTCAGTGTTTGCATAATTTGATGTAGCCTGACACATTTCAGAGGGATGATGTAAAGGCTGTAGTCTATCATAAGTTTTACTGCAAGCATTACTGTTTTCCACCACTGTTTACCTGGAGAGGGTGAATGCAAAAGTTCATACTCCTGAGGGAGACAGGATACTGTTACCACATATTTTTCTGTGTCAATTGAAATTAAGTTGAGTGCTGTATGTGGGAATAGCTGGGTATTCTCTAAATACAACCTAAAGGAGTTGGCTGTAGCGTGTGTACCTCTGTGTGCCCTCCACTCTGCCACAGACAGAAAGCAGTGAGATAACCTGGGTGAGTCATGGCACTTTTAGAGAAGGCTCTTTTCACATAGAAGTCTTCACACTCTTCAAATCAATGCCTTCTAGCGAGCCACTGCAACATTCAATATGTTGACGTTCTCTTTGTGCCAGCTGTTTCCTCAGTTCTCAGAATTTAACATCACACAGCAGGGGGACCGAGGGACCGGTTTCTTGAAGTAAAACCTCCAAGACAGCCTGTCCAGCCATTTTCTAAGATTGACCCCAAAATCCAGCACTCTCCACAGATTTCTCTCTAGACATTTGAAGTAAAGTCATTGTGCCGGCACCGGATGACAAAGATGGAGAGACTATTGTTTAAAAATGTGACTGATGGTTTTCCTGCCTGCTCTGCCTTGAAGAGAGAGATGGTGTTGATAGATGAACCAATACACTCCAAACTCTTTCTTCTTTAGGTTTGCTGTGTGTGTTGTTTGATTCACTTTTCTCCTGCTGAGGTGATATTTCACCCGTTTTCTGTGACACAGCGCAGCAGTGCGGGTCTCTGGCTGTGGATGTCTTCATTAGGTTACATCTTTATATTTTTTTTATTTTTTCTGACTGCTGAGCTAAAGGCTGTGTCGCAGCTCTTTGCTCTTCCTCATTTCATTGCCATAGAAAGCTTCAGCCGAACATATCTTATGCCATCTAATAGTGTGCTATTTGAACTATAAAAAACATGGCACAGAGTTGTGTTTGAGGTGCTGCATTAAATCAGTGGAGAGAGGAAGGAAGCACGGTGATCAAACAGCTACTGTTGGTGGAGCGATATAAAGAAATATCAGAGCTACTTCATTAAAATTATGCATACAGGAGATGTATCGGAGGAAGAGAACGGCTGCAAATATCATGAACCTTTTAACCCTTTCAACACTGCACATGTAATTTAACACAAACATAGACTTTAATGTAAACATCTGCCTCAATATGCACTTCATTATTAAAATATAGTTAGCACTTTTAATCTTTTAGACTAGGGTTAGGCAGTATATCAATATTATATTGATATTGTGGTATGATACAAGATATTGTCTTAGATTTTGGATATCGTAATATCATAATATGTTGTCCTTTCCTGCAGGCTGCATTGCAGTAAAGTGATGTAATTTTCTGAATTTACCAGACTAGGGCTGAACAATTAATTGTAATTTTATTGAAATCGCAATATGGCCTACTGTAATTTTCAAATCGCAGGAGGCGCAATATTTGTTAAAGGCAAAATATGTGTCAAACTACCATTTTAAATTAAATATTGTGGTGCTGCTGCTGAGACGTCCCAGCCCACACATCGTATTCTACAGACTTAAGAAAATATCTTTGTTTGGTACAGATCGTCACAAAAACTGTAATCATTTTAATTGTTGTTTAATTAAAACGTATGGAAGACCTGAGAGGTAAGCAAGGTATTTTTTTCTATTTATCTATAATCTATAATATCTATAATGTATTGATTTTCTTAATCTTTTATCTGTTAATCTTTTATTTCTTAATCTTTTATCTGTGAAAACAGGTGATTTTTTTTTATTTTTTTTTGTTCCAGGTTAATTTTTTTTTAAAGTTTAAAAAAAAATAAAAAATAGAAAAATGATTCTGTCAAAAAAAAGAAAAAGAAAAGATCTTGCTTGCCTCAAAGGGCTTCCGTAAAAATGAGAATAATGATGCAAAAGTTATAATTCCTTGTAATATCACAAATCATATCGCAATTGCAATATCGGTCAAAATAATCACAATTAGATATTTTTTCAAAATCGTTCAGCCCCATACCAGACTCTTCTAGCTGTTCTATTATTTGCATTTATCCATTTAATCATTATATCCACGTTACTGACGATTATTTCTCAAAAATCTCACTGTAAATATTTTGTGAAAGCACCAATCGTCAACCCAGCAATATCGTCGCATTATCGATATCAAGATTTTTGTTACTGATTCTGGGCTCATGGATCACAATTTGGGAGTTGTCATTGGTTTATGTTCTTAGTTTACTTATAGAGATTAAGAGATTCACAATGTTGGTAATTTGATACATTTGGTTTATCATCCTGATCCTGTCTGTTAAAAGCCTTAATTCATTCTTATTCCTGCCTTTCTTATCCGCCCCCTACTTCACAACCACCCTCCCCCATCCCCTAAAAACGTATTTTAGCTTAAATGCATCTTAATCACCTCTCCTCTGTGGCTGTCCCCTGGTCTTTTTTTCTTCCCTTTTTCCCTTTTTGCGTCTTCCCTCTCCTCATGCATTTCGCACCACATCCCTTCGTCAGCTCCTCTTTACACCTTTTCGACCAGACTGCCAACCTCTGGGGATGCTACTTCCTGTTGATATGCAGAGCGCCTCTCCTTCCAATCAGTACTTCTGAAAGGTTGTTACTAATGGTCCCCAAGGAGGAGAATCAACCTTGAATACGTACAAGGCCTCTGCCGGCATTTTGCAGGTGCGCTGGGTACTAGGAGTGTCACATCTTGCTTTCCCCCTTGTCTCTGCCAAGGTTCAATTGCAATATAATGTCTATGAAATGGAAATACAGCCAATTCATCTAGCTTTTATTGTCTCACAGGAACTTTCTGAATGATTAAACACACAACAACTTTATTTACTAATACCCAAGGACGTTGTGCAGTGCTTGTAAGCAGAAGGATCTGGTACATGAACATAATATTCTTGTAATTAAGAAGGAGCTCATATTGACTGTTTAACAGAGCATCAAATTCAAGGCTCCAGACTAACTTTTCCACTGGTAGGATGGTGCGACCAGCTGAAGAGTTGGTAGCCGGCGGTGCTAATGATCATCATGCACTCACATGAATGTGACCACGTAGGGCTGGGTGATAATTCAATATGATAATTTATGTCTTTCAATCTATCGTCTATCAGTCTATCGTCTATCATATATCGAGATATCGTGGTGGGCAATTATGTCATTTAAATTGATAATCGAAAATATGATGCAACATATTTTGAGCGATATCATTTGAAGATTGTGATTTTATTACATCACACTTCACGTTACCACTCAGTTCAATGTGATTAACAAACTGGACTGCAACTGGCAACAAGCTTCTCCAATCATTAAGCTCCATTACCCTAGAATACAATAGTGCATACAGCTCAGGACATAATAATACGTAATGGAGAATAATGTGTAAAGTCCACTTGGAACCCAAATAAATTGTGAGTAGTGTTTTCTAACAGCAGTTACCTGTACGCCCAATAACTCTGCTTGGGATTCCCCAGTGTAGTTAAATCAAACTGCTGTCTTAATCTGAATCAGTGTAAAGCTGGAGACATTTATTTATTTATTCTCTATAATGTCACTTGAAACTGTTCTGTTCATTTTGCACTAAAGTTCTTGAGGTTCCATCTTGAAGTTGCATGAGGAAATTCTTAGTACTTTTCATTTGTCAAGTATTTAATTTACACAGGAGTATGCAAAAATCGGCTTTATCATGTAGTTATTTCATATAGACTATTTATTTATTAAATTACCAGAAAGGACGCTATATTGTGATATTTACCGTTATCAAGATATGAAATGACCCGTATGGGTATAGAAGATTTTGGCCATATCACCCAGCCCTACCACCACGTGAAACTTTAACTTTCACACTCTTAAAAAATGGTCACAGCTGGAGCCCTGAAAGTATCATTTCACTTTGTGTCACACTATCACAAGCACCCGTGCTACTGAAAACCCTGCCTATTTTTATCAGAGACAATGAACAGGCTGCACAATTAATGATGATGGGCAGCCACAGTCTTGAGCTTCTGAGAATAGCTTGATTAGTCTGCTGGGAGAAGTGCATGGCTGGGGAGAGGCATTCCATATGTTACACTTAACAACCAATGAAGCTGCGATTCAGAGACTTGGGGCAGAAAGAGCTGACAGTGCTCGTCCACACCCCTGGCTTTCTCCAGAACAGCCGAGGCAGGCAATAATCTAACTATAATTAACGGGTATAAACCATGTCATGCAGCCATTAGACCAAATAGCTGGCAACCAATCAACTATGACATTAATGGCACAAACCAACCACATCTTTATATTCAGCTGCGTCGTGAGAAGGAAAATCTGTTTTAAGAATTGTACAGTTTGGTGTGTAACTCTTTTTTTAATCAATTGACAGTGTATTGTGAATGTGAATGTAAATAACTCACACCCTGTTATGTTTTCATTGTAGTTAGGGTGTCATTGCAGAAGGTGACAATGTTTTGAGTTCAGTGAAACTGTGTGCACGCATCTGTTTACTCATGCACATGAGCGGTGGGCGAGCCGGGGATGCTCTGTGCTTCTGTGGCATGGAGGGAGATGTGGTGCCGATCATGTAGGCTAAAGCAGTGGTTATACCTCACGAGGAGAGTCTCTCAAATCATTTGTCAGACAAGCCTGTTCCTCCTCGGAGACAGCAGCAGAATCTAAACATTAGAAGCTGGTGCTTCCATTGTCCTGATAGATAAGGAGCTGATATCCCATCATACAAAGGATCGTATTATAAAAAGGCAGAAAGGGAGAATGTGTGCAATATGTGAAAGTTTTCCAATATGTAATACTAAAAGTGTAGAAAAATACACTTTTTGCAAATGAAGACAACACGTGTTTGTTTTCTGAGCAATGGTAAACTCACAGTGTGGTATGCTGTACATGTGGCAGGTCTACACACAGTGCTTGTTTTCCACTCAGTTCAGTACCAATCAATGCAGCTCTTGAGACCATTTACCACCAGCATAATCAAAACATCAAATGGTTTCCTTGCTGAAGAATGAAGTTGCATCAAAATATTTAGCTCAGTGTGCCAGCTGAGAGGTGCTGGAAAGGGCAAGAGCAACATCAAAGGAAACAAGAAATATTGCTGTTATGGTTGCACACTCAAATCTACCAGCAGTTGATTTAAATATCATTTCACATTTATTGTTCCTTAAGATACGGCATCTGGAATCATTGAAGAGAAATAAAATGGCAATTCACTCCGATTATCAGGCTAGGATGAGTTTGTCTGTATTATGCATGGTGTGCCTCCAGGCTCCATGGACAGGTAACTGTGTGTTTGGAGTAGTAATAATAATAACGATTATAATATTAATCATTTTTTAAGCACTTATTGTTATTGCAATATTTATCGATCGAAGCGTGACCCCAGACTCATTCAAAAATGTCTGGGCTGACCTCTGACGCCCCTGCTTAAAACAGTTTTGTTCTATGCATGTTTTAACACATCACTCTAACAGTACTTTAATATTCTATCATTACCACTGAGTGAAAGTGGCTGACAGTTTCTAATAAGCATGGCAAACACAAAGACACAACTTTACCAGAAATATTCTCTTTACTGCAAAGCTTCTGTTATGAAGACTGTTTAGCAATTCAGCAACAATTAATAAAACACAAATGCATTATTGCAATTCATCTTTTGCATAGTTTTATAGCTTTACTCAATGAACACTTAGTGTGATGAAGCTATGTATGTCTGTTTTTAGAACGTGGAAATAAACTTGATGATCTCAATGTAGCCAGATTACAGTAACAAACTGACTTCCTGCATGTCCCTCTGTCATTGTGAATATCTCACAGTAGTCCACTAAAACACAATTGAATAGTATTACTAGAAATATTTCTAAGCATTGTGAATAATAAAAGCCATACTATGCATCTTTGTTGCCAGCAAAACTAACTTGCTTTACATTCACCTATTTTGATGAATTGGTTTTACACAGTTTGGCATTGTCTTTGTTCATAATGGGCTACTTGGAAGGATTGCATGTTTACTCAGCAAATGATCAGACAAGAAATTACTCTTAATGGAAACTATGGATCCTTCCCAACCTCATTCTTCGCATGCTCACAGCTTAAAGATCTGCTCCTATAGACAGTCACTGACAACAGCAGAATTTACAGTATGTTGGAATGCAGCCAGAGTACGACTGTGTGAGCATTAACGGATGAGCTTTGTGTGTGGCTCTACATGTCTACAATACTACAAATCAATACAGTTCTATCAGATTCTTATATAATTTTAGACCTTGTATACAAATTATCAAATTATCTGTAACAACTAGTGCGTCTTTACTCCTTGTTGGTTCTTTTTATGTGCTTTCTCCTGATTGAATTGACAACAGAGAATAACAAAGAACACACTACAACAAATTTAAATCAGCAAATAATTTCCCATGTATGTGTTGTTAAAAAATATCAATTCATTCAATCTAAAAAAATCTTTGGAGGACAGGGTATGTTTAAAATACAATCTAAAATAAGTTATTCTGATCAGCAGTAAAATTAATTGGTGGTCAATTGCAGGCAATCCAAGTGAGCCTGATGAAACATACATGAAACACATTGGCAGCTCTTTCACTTATGTGCGAAAACTTCCATTCTGAGGTTTATTTTCAGCTCACATAACTTAAAAGAATTAATGGAAAATAAAGTTCAACATAAGTGGAAGCAAAACGCCAGCAAATCCATGTTGCGGCTATTTAGTTTTAGTTTGTTCAGACTATAGTCTGGCTGACTGGGTGCACAGTGCCTGGATAAGGCCTTACTTCCTTTCCGTGCAGCCTGTGCGGAGACAGGAAGTCCGTGTTCCCGTTCTCAAAGTCCCTTCGCTACCGCAGCGGCCTCTGGGCCATCAACCTACATGCTGAAAATGGCAAGTTTTGAAGATTTTTATCGTGCAGTGATTGTAAAGATCTACAAAGAATATTTTCGTGTAGGTGTTCCACCGAAACGGGTGGGTTTCCTCCCGCCTCGCTGTGTCCGGGGCGTAGTGCCGTATTTCTCGAAGTCGGATTAAGACACCTACATAATGTTGGAGATCGATTTATTCATGCATGTATACGTTCAATCGAACTCAAACAGGACT
>JAOVVB010021297.1:0-16118 GCA_028570985.1 Heterobranchus longifilis | reverse complement strand
TTTGAACTAATTGTAATTATTTAAGTTAACAGTACTCAATATGTTTAATTACTTTGAGCATTAGGGTTTACAGTGTAGCACAAGAAGTCACTTGATTGATTTGCCCTATGGTTGCAAGTACATTGCCCTAGGACTTGGTCATTATAAACTGCCCTGCTTAGCACACAAACTGTGAAGTATGGGTAACTGGAACTAACCCTATGACTTACCAATGAAAGAAGAGTTGAAGTTGTAATAAACGCACTGTAATGTTGATTAACTTGAATTGAACAACAAAAGCTTCATAGCTGACTTTCAAAATTCCTTTTTAGCATGGACTGAGGGGGTGTGGAACTATTACTCGATTACTTACATTGTAGTTCTATGTGACAAACTTTATGCGTGGTGTCTTATTTGTCATTCGGCTGTTCCCTTTCAGGGGTCGCCACAGCGAATCATCTGTCTCCATCTAACCCTATCCTTTGCATCCTCTTCTCTGTCATCAGCTAACTTCATGTCCTCTGTTTGTGGTGAACTAACCTCACTAACAAAACTCAGCAGACAAACATATGACTGTAGAACATCTTTGGAAATAGAGACCTATTGGAGCTGTCTCAACATTCTAAAATGTGAACAACCCAAATGTCTTAAGAACTGATTTCCTTTGAAAGGCTGGTTTTAACCACATATCCACTTCTTGTCTTCTGTCTAACATTCCTACCTTTTAGATATAAAATTTTTTTTTTAACATGCCACAGGCAGATTGCATAAGGCTACATCTCAAACATTTAATAATTGGTCAGCTGTTATAGATTTTTGTTAAATATTTAATGGAGTAATTAGTTTTGGTATGTCAATTGAAGTCATGTGTATAACAGTTAACGTTTTGTTACCACCCCTTATTTTTGTATGTATGTATTTATTTATTGGTTTCCAGAGAACATGCAAACTCGCATGACCCTAAGGCAGTAATCAAATCCGGACCCTGGAGGTGTAAGGAGCCAGTGATAACCACTAATCCACAATGCTGTCATTTATTGATTCATTCATTATACATTCCTTTTCTTCCTATTCTTTTCAACTGAATAAGCAATAAAAATAATTTTAAAAAGAACTGATCTCCTAAATTCATTGGACTGATCACAATCATCTAACTGTAAGATGTTTAAATAAATTTGTGATCAAGCTGCTACCGGGCCCTTATCTGCTTATCTCTATGAAATAATTATGCATATTTAGATTAATCAGGATAAAATATGTAAGTATAAAATAAACAGTAATTATAGAAGTTGTAATGTAGAGCCAATATAGTAGAAACATAAACCAATGTGCCATGAAGCCTACTTATTTTTACAAAGTTCTGACATGCTTTCATATCAAATAATCATTTCACAAGAGTAAAATTCACCTTTTTACAGATTACATGCTTCCTTTGTGAAACACAAGTTTCATACAAGTACCTGTGAGCTGCTATTATGGAAAAAAATAAGGCAATAAAAAGGCATGCAATACAGTAATATATGTTGCTCATTTTACAGTTGTGAACTTGATATTCGTGCTTATAATTTTTTTGAAGATTCAACCATGCTCTTGTATCATTATTGTAAATAGCACATAATCTTTGTTTAAAGAACAATGATATGCCTGTAATTTGGGTATGACATCACGATGCACACCACATATATGCTGCTAAAAATTGCAGCATTCTCCGTTTAGGCTACAACACAGTCTCTATACCTCCCTTCCCTGTCTTTCATACTTTTAATATACTGTATACCTATACTTAGAGATAATGTAGATGGTAGATACAGTGTACATACTGTGGATACAGTTATTTCAGCTAGCCATTTTGAAACTTATTTTTGTAAAACATAAACAAAAGAAACAAAAGATTTACATTTGATGGTATCATTTCAGAGACAAAGAAAGTTACAGTTAAATTTCTGTACGTTTTCTGTTGATTATTTTGCATAAAATGTGCTGTTTATTTATTTGTTTGTTTGTTGTTTGTTGGTTTTAACTGGGTGATGTCATGTGGTGTTTACCATGTTGATTTTAAAGATTTGCTGTTTTTTTTCCCCTAGTTCGCAGAGGAAAGTGCGATCCTACAGATCCTCTATAAAGTCACTGTTAATAATTCACATAGGATAAATACTAATCTAATTTGTGTGTATTTATAACATATAATATATACAATACTACTAAAAAGTTTTGGGTCATTTTTGGGATCAGTCAGACATTTTATTGTTTTTCAAGAAAACACACAAAATTAGTCTGAATAGAAAATAAGACATGCTGATATTGTCAGAGTTAGAAATAATGATTTTGATGGAAATGATGACTGTGTTCTTCAAATGTTGCCTTCAAAAAAAGTGAGTACACTCCATGCTTCCTGGAGCATCTCCCACAAGATGGATTGGCTTGATGGACTCTACTTCTGTACCAAGGGTCGAGTTCCTCACCTAACAGCTCCATAGGGTTCAGATTCGGAGATGTAATCCACTCCATTACAATCAGAACTCAAGCTAACTTGAATGATTTGTAAAATTATTTGTAAATCTGTTATAAAACCTTTTGTACTAGATTTTGTATATCTAATATTAACACCATCCACGGAAAGCTTTATTTAGATTAGGGACTCCATACTAGGTGGTACCTGTTTTGTTTTTTTCAAGCTAATGATGTGTACACATGATTTTTTTCTTTTTGCTTTAGAATTGTTCAAATCTTTTACTTCTTTTCCACAAAGTTTAGTTGTCCCTGGTGTGACACACCTAAAGCAAATATTTTTTTAAATTTAAAGTTGCATTTTTAACTATAATAATTATAAAAATGGCTAATGACCTCATAGCGTGGCTATTAACAATCACAAAAATCTGACACCTGTACTGTCATACCACAGGACAAAGATGTCATGCAGAAGACAGGAGATCCAGACAGTAAATTCAAGGTTCGGAAGGATTGAAATGTGGCTTTAAAACTGCAGTCAGTATTCTAATTCGACAAGACGCATTCCAGGAGTGGTAATAATGGACAGTAAGGCCACTGGAATGTTTAACTACATGTATCACTCTTTATCCGAGTTATTCTATCATTAATCATTAATTACGCTATCTGTCTTTTTCAGCACGGGTATGGTACAGGTAGGTCAGTATGGAATGCAATACTGAGAAGAGAGCAGTTAAGTTTCAAAATGCACATTTAAAACCAGTCACAGCAAGACAACAAATCGGATAATGCCATGTTAATTTAAACAACACTTTGCAGGCTTAATAATTACTTCTAAGTTGTTCCGAATTGCCTCCATGCTGTTTTATTTACACATAAGGCAATCTAGAAAGCAAACTAGAAACTTTCTAACACAAAGTTAAATCCTAAATCCCTCTGTATCCCCTAATCCAGGGCAATACACACATGCTCTAGCTTTCCTTTAACCACTGTTTGGGATTTAATCCTGGAACCAGAAAGTAATGGAGATGATATTCTAGAATTAAGTGAAATAAGTAGAAATACAATGTAAATCTCATAATTTTCTCCGAACTGTTCACTGTTTCACCGTGTTTTATTCTGCTCAACTTTTGGTTACATAGTACGGGCAAGAACTACTTTCATCCCATATCAGAACTCTCTCTCTCTTGTGATATTACTTAATTAAACACTGATAAAATGTACCTAATTTGCAGGAAAAAATAAAGTAAATATTTGTTAGTTTTTTGAAAATGTAAAGAAGATATTGGGTTAAATAGGGTAGTTTATAATTTCATATAAAAAAACATTTTATTCTATTGATGGACACAGATTGTAAGGTCAACATTTAGCATTAATGGCATGAAGTGAGTTGTGGAATATATAAACAAAGAATGGAGACTGCCTTCAGAGCAAAAGAAAAGCCCACGCAGCATTAATATTGTGTCCCTAATAAAGTAAATTCCGATCAGAGACCCTTAAAGGCCCTAAAATGCCATTCCTTTATGAATGGCATTTCATAAGTTCATAAGTTTCAAAAGTTACTTCATGAAGCCTTTTTCTTTCCAAAGTATGCTGCTCTTGCTAAAAATATGATTGAGTATTAGTAGCAGTTTATTAAACCTGTTAAAAAAAGCAACTACTATGATATTCTTATTCTTCTATATTACTAAAAAATTATGATGATTACAATTTTAAATATTTTACAAATGTTTAAAGATAAAGTTATAGAGTTCAAGGTATAAAAGTTTTTATGTTACAACAAGAGATTGTTAGCATGTTGCTAGGCGGTTGCTATGGTATGTTCTGCAACAAAAATATTGACAAAAACAATATTTTAATACCATTTTCAAAAGGATTACTGTTATGGGTGAAAGAATGTCATGTAACTTATCATTAAGGGAAGTTGAATAAAAGAAAGAAAAGAAAGTGATTGCAGCAAACACAGTATTTGTTGTTATTGTGTAGAGCTAAAAAAAAAATCACAGTTTACCAATCAACATAAAAAGGCAGAAGATTCCCTACTGATTCATGCTTTTTGTGCAACAACATGCTGAAGGTTAGTGTATGGTTGAAGTCAGCATTAGTTTCCTGAGTAAAGAGGGATGGAGGAAGCGTACACAGTGCACATTGCTGAGGTTGAGAAAATAGAGAACCACAAACCAGCTTCGCATGAATTCTACAAAAAACTTTTAGCTGATAACGGGAATACACTTGATTTCAACTCTCACCTCAAGACAACTCAGAATTTTTTAAAAATAACACCACATCCAAACCTAACCATGTTTTTTTTTTTAATTAAATCATGCATTTTGTTTTCAGAAGTCTTCACCTCCTCACACACCACCCAAAAAAATCTGTATCAAATTTTAACACTCATGAAAAGTTGCCCAATTTTGCTATGAAAAAGTTAGACTGCATGTTAATTTTCTGCACCAGTTAGTCTATATAGCTAACAATTATTATTCAAACTAGTATAACTAGTTACATAACTAGTATAAGTTCTGTTATAAAAATATTGTAATATTCTAGCATTATTTTTAAAAAAAAGGAAAAAAGGAAAGCAGTAAGACACCTAGCAAATCTTAATTTATTTATTAAAAAATATTTATTTATTTATTCATCTCCTATACTGCTTATCCTGTACAGGGTTGTGGGGGCCTGTAGCCTATCCCAGCAGACTTTGGGCACGAGGTGAGGTACACTCTGAACAGGGTGCCAATCCAGCACAGGGAAATTAATAAATATAATCAAATAATTATTCAAAAATAATTGTAATTATAATTATAATTATCATTTAAAAAGTTTACACATAACAAAATAACATACCAGCTGCCAAAGATTAAGAGAAAGTTCTTTTTAAAACCGGTTTAAAGATTATCTCTCAGTTTGGCAAAGCTCAGTCTGTGTTTTGGCCACTGGTAGTTTTTTGGCCATGTTGTGTTTGCCATACATGAATAAATGTACAAAAACACATTTTAACGGTCCAGAATTTCAGTCCAGTTTCAATGATGAACACTGTTAAATTCTAAAAGTAACCACATTTAACACTTTCTCTCCCAGGTAAGACTTTGCAAGCTTTTGGGAAATTCACCCAATGGGACTTTCTGTAGTCCATGGAAGCTAGTCTGACTAATGGTCCTCTAATTCCCCAATAAATAAAAATCTTCACTAGATAACACAACTTCCTCTCTGTCAGAAAAAAAAAAGAATTATAACCCATACCCTTGCTTTTAAGCCATGTTTTTACTTGGTTAGGTGAATGTACAGTATATAAAGCATTTAAAGTAGCCTAAGCCTGAATGTTAATTACTCTACTTTTTAGAGTAATGGAGTTTAAAAAGTTACTTTAAAAATTAAAAAAACAATAAAATATATTCCAATAAAGCGGAATGTGTTACAATGTTTGAGCATATAGTACATTGTAGCATTTGGACGTGTCTGGTTGTTTCATCATTATTCATGATTCTCATATAAAATATTAGCAACTTTGCTACTTTAGGGAAAAACGTTATGTTTTCTTTATCTAAAAAATTCTTGATAGGTGCTTCTATGTGGGTGAGTGCGTTTCTTCTTTAGTACAAGTGATGTAATGATACTATTCGAACGCCCTACACTTCATTCAAGTAAAAGATACAGACTAAATATAGAGAACATGTAGAGGGCACCACACCAACGACACAAAAATGTAGAGTTTATCATTTTCGGAGAACATAGGTGCCCACTCAAGATTGATGATTTCAATGTGTAATTGTCCCAAATTCGATCTGATCCGGTATTAGATTTGATTCCAGTAACAGCATGGGATCTTCTGTCGTATTAATTCTCATAGTTCCACAGTATCACATTGGAATCACCCCTTTGGGTTCAGCCTATAGACATGAGACATAGCACATGGAAACGTGCTAAAAAAGAAAGTAAATCTAATTTCTAAAGAATGCAAATGTGCTTGACCTTTTGATGCTGGCTTGAATGTGAAAGAGTTGGGAAAGCGCTTCACCTTTTCACTTTTCAGTAGGTCTCCTATAAAAGAAAAAATAAAAACAGTCCTCGCTACATTGCACTGAACGTTCGATAGATTATTTTTATTAATTTGCTTGGTTCAGTATAATGGCAGTGTTAAATGTGCGGAGTTGTGTTTTGCTAGCGTTTACCTGCTGGAACTGTGCAACGGGATGCACATGGATGAAGACGCAGAACAAAGCATCATTTAGCAACTTCCAGGTTTTAAGCAAAAGCTCTATTAATCATCTTGAACAGTCGGTGAGTTACGACAGAAATGAAAACTGTTATTAAAAGCAGCAGTCTTGAAGTGTTCTACTGTTACAGTCAATTACTTTATTGTTTATTTGTTGCTAACTGACTTCAGCACATTAAAGCATCACTCTAAGGTGATTTGTATAATCGGTATATTTTATTTAATTTAACATTGTTTCGTTTAATTTCATTTCATTATAATTGCTTTAGTGCAAAGTCTCAGTGCATGGTCATGACAAACTCAGCATGGAGTTTCCACACAAGCAATACAACCGCATACTTCATCTACAGGTAAAGTCCCGTTGTAATTAAGCTTACTTTTACATAGTAACAGTTTTAAATTTTTATTATAGATACGGCCATTAAAAGAAATACACCAATCAGTTGATAAATTCATATATTTACAGTAAACAATTCAAATAAATTAGACTGTATTACAACAGTTACTATGTAAAATATGATTATAAATAATACAAAAACACAATAAGCAAGTAGTATCACTGCAATAAATGTTTTAAGCCAATCAGAAAATTATAAATTCAAATCTCGCGACCGCCAGCCAGTGTTGGGGGCTAAAACAAAAATAGAGTTACTAACTAGAGTAACCTAAGTACAAGAGAATAAGAGATCATATGAAAGAGTATTAAAGTGATAAATGCACTTTTTAAAAAATGACAGTGCTCGACATGTTACTTACGCTAACAGCCACAGGATCACGTACTGTTTATCCTGCGGGCTCTAAAGAGCATCATGAGGATTTACAATGGGAAATATGAGAAGGTGAACTGCGACCAACATAAACTGCAGATCTTCCTGCTTGATGTGGATCGTCAGATTTTGGAGCTTGAGCGATGTGTGAGTCAATGTCATTAACCAGTACGAAGTGGTGCATAAGAATAAGAATAAAAATAGGAATAACTGTTTATTTTTATTTTAAAGGCAAAAAATGTCGCCGCCACCAAATTACAGAAGAGAATGTCTAAAAAGATGGAAATGCACTTTAAAAGTTTGATTTCTCACCTTAAAACTACGGTAAGTGTCCTAGCTACATGCGGCTGGTTAATGGAATAGAGTTCCACTATTGTGCAGTTAGTTTCTTTTACCTATTGAAACAAAATATTGATGCTTTTTAATAAGCAATTACTCTTGCAGAATTACAGCAAAGAGGGCTGGAATGAGATTGCAGGAGTGGTGCTAAAACACCTGAGAAGACTTGATCTACTAGCCACCAAAACTAAAACAGATCTTCATGATTAAACTCTCAGAAAAGCATGATCAACCTAATCAAATTATGCAAAAGATGTTATTTTTCCATAACTTAAAATTGCATTTGTTTCCAAATGTTTTATTTAAAAAATACATTTCTGTTTTCTATAACTTAAATATAATTATTTATTCATGGATTTAAGCATGACGGCAGCATGACAGTATTAGAAATATAATTACTGCAGTTTGCATATAAGCGGTTTCTGTTATTTATATGCATGTAATTTATGGTAGTGTCTGTCATCACTAAGAATTATGTATACTGCAAGTATTATAATTTTTTCCAACTGTGTCTTTTAAAAATAAAATATATTGTTTTTATATTAATATATGCCTCTTAATGTGAAATGTATTTAATAGAATATGCTACAATAATCATCATATTTGTCATTTAGTTACATCCAAGTTTATATCCCTATAAGACAATTACATTTTAAAACCGTGAACTTGAAAAAAATAAAAATAAACTCTCATGGCTGCACGGTGGTGTAGCGGTTAGCAATCTCGCCAGATTCTGGTCTCTGGTGCATGGAGTTTGCATGTTCTCCCTGTGCTTGGTGGGTTTCCTCTGGGTACTCCAGTTTCTTCCCACGGTGCAAAGACCTGCTAATTGGTGTTCCCAAATTCTGCTTGGCGAGTTTCCTCTGGGTCCTCTGGTTTCTTTTAACAGTCCAAAAAACTGTTGGCTTTTTTTGGAGGTCTTAACATGCTCAAAAAGTCTTAAAAATCAGCACGCAGGTTAAAATCTGCTGCCATTAGGATGCCTGAGAGTTTGGGCACTGAGCGTCACACAGGGCCTTTACAGGAGATTTTGCTTCATAGCACATACACACTTGCACATATATATGTCAAACTCGGTACACATTTACATCTCATTGAGCTGAACAGTTTTCACGTGCATATTAAGGGCTCAACTCAACAGGAAGTCAGTTATTTTGAGTTGTTTGTAAAATGCACGCAATGGATTTTGATATATTTCTCCTAGGGAATTGATCACCATCAAACTGGGCCGATATGATCTCAAAACATTAAAGATGCAAAATTTCTGAGGGATTTTTGATATGTCAAAAGGTTCAGCCAGGCCGACGCCTTTGATGACGAGCCCATCCCCGGCTCACCAGGAAGTCACATCCAACCGTGACGATTCCCCTTAAACTTATGCTGAAAAGTGGCTCAAGATGTTCTGAGTGACATTACAGTATATTCGGCGACATCCATGACATCAGCGTGGCTCTGGGGCATTTTAGAGGTCTTAACCTGCTCAAATGGCGAACATTCTAGCAATAGTGTGACAGTAAAGAAGGTCGACTTAATAATCACACTTTCCAGGTGCTGCCCTGTAAGAAATACTTTAATGACCCAATTTATTTCTACATACCCTGATCCCCTTTTTAAGTTAAATCTTTTTCTTTCTTTTTTTATGAAAATGTATTTCCAAAGATACATATCTTAAACATGAGCCAATTTATTTCTACATACCCTGATTCCCTTTTTAAGTTAAATCTTTTTCTTGCTTTTTTTTTTTTAATGAAAATGTTTTTCCAAAGATACATATCTTAACCATGAGGCAGGGTACACCCTGGACAGAGTGGCAATCCATTGCAGGCCACACAAACACACACTCACATTAACATATGCCAATTCGCCTAACCTGCATGTCTTTGGACTGTGGGAGGAAACCGAAGCAGTCCTTCTCCGAAGGAGAATACAAACTCCATGGACAAAGAATCCAAGGCGGGAATCGAACACGGACTCTGGAGGTGCAAGGTACAGTGCTAATCATTAAGTCACCGTGCCATCCAAGTTTAAACTATTTATTTCATTTATCTAATTTGATTTTAGTGTAGTGTAATAACCGAGGCTAAAGGCAACCTTTTCCAAAGCGAGTCAAATGAGTCGTTTTTAATACCACTTACAAAATGACGCGAAACACACAAGCAAATACGCCTCCAAGCTAAGTAGTAATGCCCCACTACGTTAAAAGGCTTTTCGAAAGTGAAATCTTCCTCGAGCCACACCATTCATTGCATCACTGCTGGAAGGCGGAAATCCAGTTCAAGTTCCAGTGGGACTACTTTCACATTCCTTTAATTCCCTTTACCTGCATGTAAGCAGTTATTTTCAGAGCGAGGCGAAAAGTGCAAACACAACACAAAAATGAGAAAAATCCCTTACCTAAACAAAATACCAAAGTAGAAAAATTAGGTCATCTTGGTTGTAACGCGTAACCTCTAATATGAAATACAAGCTGGGGTTTCCCTCTGCTCGTGCCATGCAAAGAGCGCTCAGTGTTTAGAGAATATAAAGCCATCTGCAGGTACTCCTCTGTTCACTCAACAGCTGACTTCTTTTTCAGAGTACAAGACCAAAGCAGAACCGAGCAGATAAAATGGTTACTATGCTGCGGTCTGTGTTTCTGTGCCTTCTTGTTTGCCCAGGTGCATTTGCACGATGCTCCGAAGATCTGGAGTCTAAAAGAACATCCGGAATTATTAAGAAGCTCTGCGACCTAGTAAGATTTCATACAGGTTCTCTGACCTGTGACCCGGTTTTCTGCATTGTTATAAAATGTAATAATCTCGCAGATTAAGTACTCTTAATCTAAGTACAGGATAAGAGCGTCCTGTATAAAAGTGGTCTTAATAAATCACTTTATAATAGGCAATTATTACAATGATTCATTACTTAAACAAGTCACTATTTAGTGCTTACTTAACATATGATTTTAATTTCATATGTTCTTTAGTATAATAACGAATAACAGAATTGGCATGTTGTTTGTTTTTTTTCTCTTTAGGGGGAAATGAGACCGGTGGAATGTAAGACCGAGGCGGAAAACATGAATATCCAAAGACCACTCTTCCCGAAACAGGTGGGCAATGTGAAGACTTTCTCTTATTCTACTGTACAAACCTAAACAGGATCACCGAGGTCTGAGGAGTAATTATGGAATAAGGAAAAATAAATGAGAGAAAGTATGTCTAGGAAATGTATGTAAAATATTTCTACTTTGCAGGAATAGGAAATATTTTTATTTATTTTGCATCATTTAATAAACTAAATAAACCTGTTAAATCAACAATGAAATAATTAATCAAATGATCGATTAATTAAAAGGCCGCTTCATTAAGGTGTTCTTTCTTGGTGTGGACAGGAGGAGAGCAGACTGCTGGTGTTGGAAATGTCATTTCGGAATGTCGCTGAGCTCTTCATGAAGAACGCGCCCACAGAGTGGAAGTCCAGTGAGCTGCAGCAGTTACGGGAGTACCTGGGACAACAGACACAATGCTACACAGCACGTGTAAGCTCCTAGAAACCTGTCTCATCTCAATTTGAATAGTTTACAGTGTTGCTTCAGAGTTCTGGGGTCAAACAGTCCAAAAATTCAAATTTGCTATTTAAATCTATTCTGTAACAATGAACTCGGTTATTGGTTAAGTTTATTAGTATATGTTTGAAAATTCACGGTAAATGTTTGATTAGTTTCTCATCCAGGTTCCGGATGCCAGGTCTGCTCACGCTGAAGTGGAAAAATGGAGCAAGTTTTGGAGCGACCTGTATGATTTTCTGTCAGAAAAGGTGGGAGTCACTATGGAAATAATTCACCAGCGCTATTTTACTTGTAATTTTCATCATGTTGGTTTTAACTGTTTTGTTTCATCTTCCCGCAGAGTTTCAGCTCTTGCGCATGGGAAAGCGCGCGCACTGTGATTCTACAGGTGATGCGCAGGTTCTACCACAGATCCACTACACAATCTCCAGGATATACCTCCAGTTAATACCTACAGTCATGTTTAATTAATAGTTGTAATATGTATTTAATGGTATTATACACAATATTTATTTATTTATTTATTTATTTATTTATTTATTTATTTATTTATTTATTTATTTATTTATTTATGTATGTATGTATGTATTTGTTTGCTTATGGTACAGAATTATAATCATCATATCACTAATAAATACTTTCTCAGTTGAATCAGTGTGTGTGCGTTCAACTATTTACTAACCATTTTTGAGCAATATTTACAAAGGGGTTATTTTTGCACAACATATGTTGCGAAAGATGCGTGCCCAGTGCGCAAACTCTGCAATACGAATTTTCAACATAACGTTAAAAGTTCTGTTACCATGAATATTATTGAGCACAGTGGTCTAAACTCCCACCAGTTTGCTTATTTAAAAACACGTTTTATAACATAATGCAGTTTATTCACTCCTGTTTCACTGATTTCAACTTCCACTTGTTTAAAAACAATTAAAAAAGAAATGTAATAAAGCTTACATTTAATTAAATATATGTTATGTCTTATGGTATTTAGTTATAACTGTCGAATAGTAACGATGCATTAAAATATTTTTTTTTCTTTGGAGTGAGAGAAAAATGTGTAAATTTTTCTAAAGATCACATTATTAGAAATAATGAAACAAAAAATACAGACTTGACAATAGATAGACAGATAGATAGATAGATTGCAAGGACACGGATTAGCTATACACAGAAAACAATATCTAGGTCGCACATATTAAATGTATCGGCAGATTAGACTAATTGCCCAGAGTGTTTGTGTGCCCTGAGATGGACTGGAACCCGGTCCAAGCTTCTTGCCACCCTGCACAGGATCAGCGTTAGAGAAAATTAATGAACAATGTATATGTGTGTGCGCGTGCGTGCGCGCGTGTATGGGTGTGTGGGTGCGTGAGAGAAATAGAGAGAAAGAAAATTAGCAAGAAATGGGCCGAACAGTGGGCCGAAATGTAAGGGGAAAATATAGAGTGTTTCCAAATTTCCCCAAAACTCAACAAAGTGTTTTGAATAGCAGCATGATCCCGCAGGGATAACGCTAATGAGGCACTAATAAGGCGCCTTCCACAAGCAAGTGATGAACCGTCACTCAAAGGTGAATATCATAGTTAAATATTATAAAGTTAGGTTGTAGCACTAAATAAAATCAGGGATAGTAAAGCACTAAAGCTTTATTCTTTATCATGGACTGTGTTTTGTTTAGTTCCTCAATCAGACATAAACGTGAAGTATAAGGTTCATCTGAAAAGCTAGATGCGTTAAACTATTGTGATTTCCATGATAAGCACAGGATTCTGTTCATGCTCCCGTATTTAAAAATGTTAGGGGACAGATATAAAAATAAAAAAAGGTAAATTCCACTTATCAGGCTAAAAATACAAACGCTGGTAAAAAAAATACCTATGCCTACCTGATTTCAACCATCTTAAAAAAGCGTTTTTGGACAATGATGCAGTGAAAGGTTGGCGGTTGGCGGTTCTACCATTGTTTTTTCGAAAATGAAAGACATTGACGTATTAAGCTCCACCCCTACCTGACTCACCTTTTCTTGCATCATCGTCCAAGAATGGCATTTCGGTCAAAGTTTTTTCGGAAAATATACGTCCATCTGCCAATTAGGCGATTAAGAGCACATATACATAAAACGCCATAGACATTACTGAAAGCAATCAACAACAAAATAATAATTATTTTAAATTATAATAAAATAAAAAAAACAAGCAAACAAATTAAATAAAAAGCCCCACTCCAACAAACCCCATTATAACTTATAAGATCATTTAACTGTTCCTTGTAACATGACATACAACAGTGAAGTACCTGCATACTTCGGGCAGATGAAGTCACTGCACAATGCACAGTCCCTGCTAGAATTCCCATTTTCACTATTAGATGGGTTTTCCCACTTTCTCCTCGGGCCATGCAAATGTCGCTCATTGCTTAGAGAATATAAAGCCGTGTGCAGGTAGCTTCTCTGTTCAGTCTTCATATGAGTTCTTGGTGAGAATATAAGACCAAAACAGACAGGATGGTTATTACTCTGCGATCCGTGTTTCTGTGCCTTTTTTTTTGCCCTGCCGTGTTTGCACAATGCTCCGAAAATCAGGGGTATAAAAGGACACAAAATATCATCCAGAATCTCTGCAACCTGGTAAGAGTTCATACAAGTTCCCAATGTGTGTGTGTGTGTGTGTGTGTGTGTGTGTGTGCGTTGATTTTAATATTAATTCATTACTCATGAAAAATAATGAATTATGATTCATTTTCTAAATAAGTTAAATAATAAGCTGAATAAATGTTTTAATAAATTTCTGAATAAGAGCGTCTGTTAAATCATTAATCATTAATTACTCAAACAAGACACAGAGTTATGCTAACTTTTATCCAAAGTTAAATATTTCTTAGTACATTTATAATAACATAAAAGAATATTTGTACTTCATTTTGTATGGTTTTCTCCACAGGGGGAAATGCGTCCGGTGAGATGTAAAACCGAAGCGGAAAACATGAAGATCCAAAGTCCAAACGTCCCGAAAGAGGTGAGGATTATAAAGAAATTCTATTATTTTAAAACACTAAATAGGACGATGTTACCCAGGTTACATGTATCTCACTAAATGTTAACAAAGGAGGGGAAGTATGGATAGCAATTTAATTAAAAAGTTTTTGCTTTCGAACATTTAGACTGAAGAAAAATGGAATTATAGAAATTTAACTATAACTATACTGGGGAAAAGGTTTTATTACTTTTCGTCATGGTTAAATATTTTTTAATTGCTTGTTTTCAAAATCTTTATTTATTAATTAGTTAGCTGATTAAATCCTTTAAATTGGTAATTCATTTTGTTTGTTTTGTTTTCTTGTCGTGAACAGGAGGAGAGCAGACTCCTGGTGCTGGAAATGTCATTTCGGAATCTCGCTGGGTTCTTGATGAACGCGTCCACAGAGTGGAAGGCCAGTGAGCTGCAGCAGTTACAGGAGTTCCTCAGACACCAGACACAATGCTACACAGCATGTGTAAGCTTTTATAAACCTGTCTCATCTCATGATTCTGATGATATATCGTCCAAGAACGCTTTATATGAGTCACAAGTGCTCTTTGAATTTGCGTATTAGAAGTGATATATAATTTGTGTGTGTTAGAAAATGGTGCATGGTGAATTATTTATTTTTGTTCCAGATTCCGACTGCCAGCGCTGCTGACGCTCAAGTGAGAAACTGGAATGAGTTCTGGACTGAGCTTGATAGATATTTGTCAGAAAAGGTGAGTGTCACTGTGACTGTAATTCAGGAGTTGTGATTTCACTCGTCATTTTCATCATGTTGATTTTATCTATTTTGTGGTTTCTTCTTCCCGCAGAGTTTCAGCTCATGCGCGTGGGAAAGCGCGCGCACTGTGATTATACGGGTCATGCGCAGTCTCATCAGATTCACTAAAAAATCATCAAACGCAATCTGTTAATACTTACCATTAATCTCTCTCTTAATCTCTCCCTTTCCCCCTCTCTCTCTCTCTGAATGAAAGGATGAATGCGTGTAACCTTTGAATTATTTTTTAACACACTATATATATAATTTTGTTAAGTTATTATTATTATTATTATTATTATTATTATTGTTGTTGTTGTTGTTGTTGTTGATGATGATGATTCTATTTATGTTAACTTATTTTTCTTTTACCACAATTTATAACCATTGTATTTTATTGTTTTTTTTCTACATCATTAAAATCTTTAAAAACTGTAAGCATGTAGCCACGAGTGTTGTTTTATAGGAAACCGTAAAATTACTAACCTTGTAAAAACCTTGTGGGAAATCGACATAAATGAACCACGTCGGCTGAACAAACAGACCTCTCCTATACACGACCAATTACTATTAATTTTTAGGGATTTACCGGGTATTAGGGAAATTAATACTAAATCAAAAAGGCTTAAATCGAATCATGCTAATTAATTTAATACTTACTTTCCTCCAAACGTGGATACAAATAAATGTTGCATAGGCTATGTGTTGCATTTTTAGACATATTGTATAAATAAAACGAATAATATTAGTGATCTTGGTTTTGCAAGTCACACTTCTCGTTTCGTTGCAAGATGACTAAAGTTTCGTCAATAATCGAAAGCGCACAGTACGCCCATTTTCGAGGAAAAATGAACTAACCACATAGCTTTCCCTAACAGGATAATCTAGTGGTGCAAGTATACCCTAAACAAATCTGGGCCCGGTTTCCCGATAACGCACACTCTTAGCGTGCTAAGAAGACTCTTAAGATATATCTTACGTAAGTTGATTACTTTTCTAAGTGTGTTTCCCGAACTGTCCCTTAGGAGTCTTC
>JAOVVB010021273.1:0-16120 GCA_028570985.1 Heterobranchus longifilis | reverse complement strand
GGCTGTGTGTTTGCGTGTATCCATATTTATTTATTTATTAGTCTAAAAGAAGATAAGAATAATTTAGTGTAGCCTATCAAATTGATATCCTGTTGATAATACTAATATAATAATAAACTTTATTTATATAGCACTTTTCTTAGCAATGTTACAAAGTGCTTCACAGAAGAAGATAAAAAATCAGACACAGCAGATAAAATGACAATAAGGCCAGATGACATAAGCATAAGTAAAGACAATAGAATGGATAAAAACAAATAGCTGAGAATAAACAATAAGAACATATAGCAAACATGTGAATCTCTTTACCCCTCAGATTTGTCTGATGACCGATTGTTGAGGTACCAACCAGCTGTTTATATATACATCTCACCATAACTTTTTCTCCCAATGACAATAATGGGTAATTTAAATGTTTTACCGAAAGGAAAGCTTACACTGTTTATTATAGGGGGCAAACACATTTCTACCCAGTGGTCTGTTAATATGGACGCTGCCGTAAAGCAAAGTGTTTGCCCTTGGATAAAAGTCAGTGTGTAGATCATGCTGTAGTACGTGCTGCAGCGACCCACATACATGGCTGTGTACATGTGGAGTATATCTCTTAAAGGGAAACGATATGTTTTACGATCACAGACTTCGATTTCGCCTTTTTAACAAGCCAATTCAAATTATGGCTCCTGTATTAGGCATAATGTAGGCTAATAATGCTTCATCAACGGAGCAAGTGGTCTCATTTTTAGAGAAAAATAATGCCTGTCATGAAACTCAGAAGGTGGCAGAGGAAAAAGTATAATACGCCTCTACAGGAAAAAGGGTAATAACAGGAATATGGTGATGAGAAAGGAAGATAAATGTGGATTATATTGTGCATTTATTAATGTTAAAATCGGACATTTCATCCTAAAATTTGCGGAAGCTGTCGAGGAATTACACAATTCTGCAGTCATAGATAAATCAATCTGCCGCATAACTGTACATAAAAAAAATACCTTAAACGTTGCATTGATTTAGGAAAGCTGCATGAATGAATAATCCATAATCACACATCAAGTAGCCTAATTAAGGTGAGAATTTGGGAAACGGGCGCGCGCATGACCACACCATAGCGTTCTCACGAGCGTCTTCAATGTCACCGGGTAGTTCACACACGTTATAATAAATAAATAATAAATAATAAATATTAATACAGAGTGTAGGACTCACAGCTGGGTGGCTCTTCAGCTGTTTGGCGACGAGTCCCAGCATGTCGACAATCCTCTGACACAGTCCGTTATATAGAGAAAATCTGCCGGGGGAAAATGCGCGCGACTGCGGAGGAGCTCGTGCGTTTCATTTGTCCTACAACACCTCCTCTACCGTCAGCCAATCCCACAATGCAACTGTAACAGCTGCATGTGTACTCTGCATATCATGTGGGACAACAAGTGCAGGTCTTAAAGAAAACTCCTCACTTTTCCTGTCCACATGTTAAATATAGCTTCATATAATAATATAACAGATAAAGGGCCATTCTTAAAATTAATAAGCCACCAGTTTGATTGATATTCCCTTGAGTGCACAATAAAAAAACATGATTTATGAAAATCTAAATATTTTGATATGTTATCAAAAGAAACAAATAACAGTTTTATAGATATTCCCTGGGTTGGGCATTAAAAAAAACATGATTTAGGAAAATTAATAAAAAATTGAGGTTATTTTGCAAGTGAACCATTCATAAATAGGCTTGTGAAAAAAAAAAATTGAACCCCCCTTGAAAGCTCCATAACTGCTACCAAATGCACCTTGGGGTGAGGACTGAGGTCAAGAATGAACTTTGAACCTCAAGTTTTCACTTTTTCCCCACTTTAAAAGACAACTTAAAAATGGGAAACTGCACATTATGTATAAAATACATTAAAGATTTGATCCAGGACAAAGGAAAAATAAGCTGCCATATATTGTCACAATGGCACATGAAAGTAATTCTGTTTAAAAAATTTTTTTTATTAAAGGTCCCAGATTTCCATGTTGTTTCTGATTATATAGCAGGTCTAGGTGCTATAAATACTGTGAAAGTATCGAAACGCTCAATCCACAGACAAATGCACACAGCCCGTAATCAAAAACTGTGCCTTTAAACAAGTTGAAAGGAATTCCGCAAAGTTGTGATGTCACAACTATACTATAGTTGGTAGAAAGTGCTGCCAGTCATTCCCCGGCTGCAATGACGGTGCAGAGACGGTGAGAGCGCAGATGCGGAAGACCGGGAAACGTTAACCAATCAGAGCAGACTGGGCTTTTTCGGGAGGGGGGCTTAAAGAGACAGGCGCTAAAACGGAGCGTTTCAGACAGAGGGTGAATACAGGTATATTCAGAAGACAGTATGAGAAAAATAATGTTTTTTTGAGCATTAAAGCATGTACGTAAACATGTCATCGAAATACAACCTGAAAATGAGCATATGTCTGATGTTCTGATTTCACAAAACATCAGACATATTTCAGACTTCACCTCTCTGCAGACATTGGAGATTCAGAACAGAGCATTACGAATTATGACTAGTTTAATAAATCACAAAGACAAGACGTTATCAATCATATATTTATATGGACAGAACACAGAACCTGAGATAACAGCACGTCCCCAGCATCCACACCGATTCATAAAACATTGAAATTGAGGCTTATTTGGAAAAAGACAATGTTTCATGATCAGTATTTCACCAGGATACTAAAACTAGAAGTTAGTCAAACAATCAGACTAGTTAACTTTCCATCCACGTGCACACACACACACACAAACAAAACTCCTGTCAGAGACAATAAACCCAGGACCAACGTATGGAAGAAACGTCTCCTCCTCCATATAAAAACCCTCTCCTGGAAGTGCATAAAAAATCCACCAGATACAGTATCTCATGTAACACCTGCCTCAATTATACTGACAGAACAAAACTAAAAGTAACAGGGTTTTTTTTTTTTAGCTTATGTTGCAGGTAACTGAAAAAGATGTAGAAAATACACATTACTATTCTTAAAGTACAAAAGTGAATATAAAAATAAAAGAATTGCGACTCAAAAGTAGCAGTTCAATTTGTGCAAACATGTCTACCAGAAATAAAACTATTTGAACATCAACTTGTCAGCATGGCAGAAGAAGAAGAAGGTCTTCAGAGAAACATTAAGGATGACAAATCTACACCACTAAAACTGGTTAGGTAGTCAACTAGGCTGTGAAACCGCCAAAACTATAAACATACCATCAAGCACACATCTAGAACATCAAGGAATAACAGAGTTTTTTTTTTTATCCATTAACACGTGCACAAGTTACTTTTTTTTTGCAAGTAAACAAGATAACAAAAATCTGTACAACCTTTAAAGCAGGAATGCATGAGCTGAAGCATTTGGGTATTGATGCTACCCAAATCCAACAACTGGAAAATTCCCTTCAGTCTACAATAATCAAAATGTGATTTAATTGTGTCGCGTTTTTTTTTTTGTTAATCAGGTAAATAAAAAAGTACCCAACTGATTTGTCGTGCTTTGTACACCAGCAGCAGGTGCAAGGTCAAGTTAGGTAAAAAATTGCAGATAAATATCTTTGAATACTTAAAAACAAGCAAACTTATCCGAGAAGGGTTTTTCTTACTTGAGCCAGACTCCTAACATTTTGGAAAGAGATGGCGCGCTGCAGTCACGAGTTTAAAAACCAGTATAATAGAAGTGTGTGTTATGGCTTCTTTAGGAAAACAGAAAAAAAAATGTCTAGAAAGTGAGGAGATCCGTCATCCAACAAATAACATCTCAGGTAGAGTTAAGAGTAGAATAAGATCGCCCCCATCTCTCACCCCTGTGTTTGGCCAAAAATATATATCTTTGGATTTAAGAAATGACAGAAATGCCTTAATTTAGAAACATCACAATGCCCAGACACCCAAAACAAGCAGGATACGATACGATCCTTTACGATATTAATTATTTTTTTCAATATTATTATTTTTCAACATAAGATTATTTCAAGCCTGTATAGAAAAAGGAACGGTCCTTTCCTAAAATAAAGCATCATCAAAACATCTGTCCCAGACCACTGGAAGATTCATTTCCGCAGAGAAAGCTCCGGAGCGGTGATCAGAAAGCGAGGCCCTCCCCGGAGCTTTCTCCCATCACGGCGGCGGCGGCGGCGGCTGCGGGAGGATCCGGAGGAGCAGCCCGGTTGCCGGAGGACGTCGCCTGGCAGGAGCTCGTTCCCTGGCTCGAGCAGCTGCCCGCCGGAGAGACGGCGAGGCTGCGGAACAACAGGTCCATGGAGGGGAGCAGGGGCTTGAGGAGGCTGACGGGGCAGAAGGCGGAGCCCCCATGGGGGGTGAAGTTTACCTTGTTGGGGTCTGGGCAGGAGGAGATGAGCGCCGGCTTGGGATGGCGTGGAGTGCTACAGGACGACAGGAGAGGGCCGATAAGAAACTACTAAACTACAGTAATACCTCAAAGTGCAAGTGGAAGAATTTAGGTTTGGTTGCGTGGCAGATATTGACTACAATGACATAATATTCTGAATTTGATGCAGCATATTTCATTTGGATCTCCCTAATTAGGCCGTATACCAAATATAGCATTTTCCAATTAAGACATGTGGGATATACTGATATTATTCAGGTTTGTCAATTGGGGTTTTTAACCAGTTTGCGACAGTTTTCAAATAAGTCTGCCACCGGTGAACACATTGAAGAAAATCCTATTTTGCATGGCTGCATGTAAACAGGAATAATAGCGGAATATTCATTTTCAGTAGCCATGTAAACAGCTTAGCAGGAAGGGATATTGTCTCTTCCAGAGTAAGGCCAAAAAACAGAATATTTTGTGCATGTAAACATTGTTATTGTTACAATAACTTGTCCCTTACAAACAAATTAAAAAGCAGTCACTCCTCATGATTAGAACCCACTAGTGTGCCAGGCTTTATTCTTCCAAAGACATTACAAGTTACAGCCTTGCATGCAGAAAAAAGTAAAAAAAAAAAAAAACAGTGAGTGCTTATTGCCTCAGTATTGCCTAATAGGATTGTATAATTTCTCATGACAACATAGAGGTTGAGTGAAAATGAAGAACGGACGTGGCAGTGCTTTGGCATTAAAAGCCTACTACATTTCTTCAGGAAAGTTGTTTTAGTTTTTAACATACAAAAAGTTGTTGACTAAACTTAAAAGAGGATGTCTTAAATGCCTAACCTTAACCAAACTGTGTGTAGCATTGATTCAATGTTTCGTCATGTCTTAGATAAGATACAGTATAAATCAGCAGCTAATATATTGTATGAGGATCACCACCAGAGGGCATCCACACACAGACTCAGTTTCAATTAAGTGAGTGAGATACTTTATTGCATAAAGATCCCTTTAATAGATCTGTGTATGAAGTTGTATGAAGAAAATCTACTTGCATAGCACACCCAAATCTCCGACTGCATTGTGGGTAATGTAGGCACCAGGTTTAAACAAGGAAGAAGTACGTGCAGAACAAAAACGTACCTGGTTTCCTCCCAGACTCGGACCTTCTCGCAGCCCTCGGGAGGCTCTCTCTGGAAGCAGCAGCTTTTGTTGGGCCCCGGGGAGGACGACATCAGCAGAGGCAGGGAGAGATCCGCATCGTTGTGGGAGGAGAACGGAGACAGGAGGCACATCTCTGCACTGTCTGTCAAACCTGGAAACAGCAGGGAAAATAAGTCGATATAATCAAAGCTTCTAGAAGTATAATGTGTGAGGACAGTTTTTACAACAAGATTTGAGGCTACACATGCACATTACTTATTGAGATAGTTGGTTACACTTGATTGTTCTCAATATATGACTCCTGACTCAACTCCTGCAGAAACTAAATAAATGTTAGTATTAATATAGTAAACTGGAGTTTCTGAGCATTAGAACCTGTGTTGAATGAAATTAAAGTATGTATGTTTGCGTGTGTCTATTAAAGTGGCCTGTGTGATTGTGCATGTTCATAGTGTGGTTTTCTGATTCTAGGCTGCAACAGCTGTGAATGTCACACAGCAGTTCACTTTCCGTTTTGTTTTCTAGTAATTCACATATACAGTTATATACAGTGAAAAGACACATGATTTACTCAGACCTGCAGTTCAATGTTCAATCAGAAAGCATCTTTCCAAACAGTGGACAGTACACATGTACACATACAACATTTTTTGACTTGGTGACACAATTACATTCATGCGTCACTATTTATTACACTTCTAGTCTTAGTTATGTGAAAGAACAAAGATATTAGACATGTATTAAAAATATTTGCAGATTCTAAGAGTTATAGATTTGTTAGATTAGAAAGTAATTTATGAACTATTTATTTAAAAAAATAAAATATTTGTTGAACTATGAAGCTTTTCGTTAAAATGAAAAAAAAAGTCTATCATGACAATTTAAATGAGTGAATCTGAAAAAATCTCAAGCATCCCACTTTTAGGATCACTGCTCGAGCACAGTGGCTCCCAAACTTTTCCGCGTCATTGACCCTGAAACAATGACAAATGACCCCTGGGGGTCCCTGGATCCCACTTTGAGAACCAGTGACTTAAACTAACATGAAGTTTGGAACCAGCGAATTGACGCATTAAACTTAAAAAACGAACCTTGATGCAGATCCAGAGGTGCATCTCCGGAGTTGGGTGGGGAGGTGGAGATGTTTGTGGGTGAGGAGCTGGGTGAGGAGGAGGAGGAAGATGAGGACAGGGGTGTGGTGGCGGGGTCACTCTGAGATCCACTGCTGCAGCTCTGCGGAGGGACCGGAGCCCGGTGACCGTCAGGAACCTCCAGGAGCTGACAAGACAGGAAACAAGTGTAAATAGGGATGAGACAATAATGGACTTTATTGTGGATCGATTATAAAACTCACAATAAGTTGATTGTGGTGAATTTCCACGATTGGGATAATTGACTGCAGTTTACTATAGTGTCCTATGTGTGATGCAATAAAAATATTTGTTTCTTTAAAAAAGTTGTAATGTTTCAAGAAAAAAATGGTAATGTTTCAAATAAAAAGTCATAATGTTTCTAGAAAAAAAGTTGTAATGTTTCGAGAAAAAAGTCATAGTGTATTGATAAAAAAGTTGTAATGCTTCAATAAAAAAAGTCAGTGTATTCTGTAAAAAAGTCATAATGTTTTGAGAAAAGTCCCAACAAAGCAAAATGTAAGGTAAAATGATTCCAGTGTGTTTTAAGAGTTTTAAGCATATTTCATTGATTTTATCGGCATAATATCATGAACCTCGCAATTATTTTGGCCAGGATAATCGTGACAGGAAATTGTCATATCATCCCATGCTTATGTGTAAATAATGTCAACCACCATAATATTAAAGAGTTACCCTGTGAGGAGGATGTGGAGGCTGGCAGATGAACATGCCCTCCAGCTCCTGGTTGAGGCCCTCCACGCTGCAGCGCAGCCGAGGGACCAGTGTAGACAGGGGAGCGAGGGGGATGGGGATTGGCTGAGTCTGATGACACAACAACAAGATAAATGTAAGTTAGGCTGCATCACTGTTGAGGGGCAACTTAAAGTCTGAGTGAAACAGCAGTTAGAGCGGCTCTAGCTTCTGTACTGATGTATTTCCTGCTGAAAGGGAATATTTGAGCGGTGTAAAGTTACAAGAAGGATTTAAATCAAATCCTTCGCATTTGATTGGACCACTAAAAAGTGGGCGGGCTTTCCCATGATACAGAGCTACAGAGGATCTTACGCCTGAAAAACACATTTTCACACTGGGAAAATTCACCTGTACACCCCCTCAAGTCAGAACAACAACTCAGAAAGCAGGAGAAAAGTTTTGCTGAGTTGGCGTCATGTGGCGCGGTAACATGGCGGACGAAAGTAAATGTTAGGTTAATGGAAATGAACTTTTTATATGGTTGTATCAATCAATCATTAATAAAATAAGTTTTCCATCAGAAAACTGTTTTAACCACTGACATGATGTCCGACGCAAAATCAGCTACATTAGGAGTTAAAAGCACAAGTAACAAGTAAACACCAAGTTACTTGAATGATAAACTAAATAACAAAATAATGATTTTATTATATTATCCACCTTGTGGCACAACCGCATACTACAGCAAAGCTACACAACACACCCCTCGTCTTCTGCAATATTGGTTAATATATATATATTTTTTAAATCTGTGAAATTATTAATGGCGATTAATCGATTAATCATTAACATCCCTAGTTGTAACTGTTAGTTGCTGTCCATGTATTGAATACACTCTATATGTACAGCACCCTTCATACAAGAAAGTGCTTTACAAGGGAAACTCATGATAGAATGAACATAAAACATGGATAGAAACCCAGAATTCATGTGAAATATGATGGACAATCATTTCAAACTCATGAACACACTGAAGACGGAGAAACATCTTCCTAACTTAGAAACTGGGACCATCCGAGGAGCACGTGAACGCAGCGTTAACCCTGTGCCACTAAAAGTTGCAGATTATTGATGAATGGGAGGATATTATTGGTTGGGAACAGCTTACATAAACACATGTCAGATTTTGTTTTACAGGAAGAAAACAGGATTGGATTTTGATATAAAAATACAAAGAAATAGACTATGTCTTTTTTGGCATACTTTGGTAAATGGTGCACAATATGACTGGGGATGTGATCTAAAAAAGGGTTAAAAAGGCATTTTTCATTACTTTTCATTAACAGATCAGACAGTTTGTTTCTTTTCACAGCTCTCTAGTCAGTTTTTCTTGTCCGCTCTTATTGTGAAGCACTTTGAGCTGCATTCTTTGTATGAGGAGTACTGTATAAATAAAGCTTATGCAGTTCCCAAAGCACATTCTTCAGGAGTTAAATATTAAAGCCACATGTGCCAAAGAGATCACTGTAATCTCATTATCACCTTCAGGTACAAATCAGGTTTGTAATGTTTCTCGTTGGTTTGTCACGTCACCACACACCAGTGGAGTGTGACAAGGCGGTGCAGAACAGCTGTGCTGAAAAACAGAACTATGCATTTCGTTCTGAAAAGCAGAAGCGACGTGATGTAGTGGACTTCCTGTTGCTTCAGTGTTTTATTTCATTCACTTCCTGCGATGCGCTGCTCTTTAGTCTGGTTGACTTTGATCAGTCATGTTTGTCTGAGACAGCTGCATGAATGAAGTCACGTCTTTGTCAGCTTTGCCTGTAAAAAGTGTGCACACACATGCCGCATTGGGGTTTTTCCACTGCCACTTTTGGCCACGCCGAGCCAAACTGAGCCCCGCTGATTTGCTTTTCCATTATGTGCGCCCAAAAGGACCAAAACCAGGCCGACCCGCATCCAAAGCGGGCTGCAGTGACCTCTCACCGGCCGCGGCCAAACCGTGATGACCTCCCCTTCTCCACTTCTGCTCTTCTCAGCTGTGTTGCAAGTGCGAGCGACTCTGAGAAAGGTGTTTTTAAAAGCCTTGTGTGTTCAGCTCTCAGTACATTTGTAGCTTCTAACCAAATCTCTGTGGTTTGAAATGTAGTTTCTCTCCTGCGTCGCTGTTTGTACTTTCAGATATCTGCTTTATTTTACCATTTCGTGTTCACTTTAACAGTAGGAGTTACTGCCGATGAAAAACACATTCCCTGATTTTGCTGCTTCACAATAAAAGCTTTTATTGTGACAAATTTAAAGGAAATTAAATGTATTTTATATTGTTTTACAGCCGATCCTTTGACTACTCGCTGGCTTCTAAACAACAGCAGACGTCCTGTTGTAAGAACAGGAATGTCTCCCAGAAACTCCTCCCACCCGCCCTAAACGGACTTATCCGCTCTTAATACTATGTTACACGACTTCCTGCTTTGCTCCCATCATAATTACGAAGCGTAAATATGGGTCATAATTGATGCTTGTATAAACAACTTATGGGGCCGTTTTTTGGGGGAGGACAGTCTCAGAATAGAGAGCTGGTCTGTTCAGCTCAGGTGCTGTTAAATTCATGGTTGTTGTGTTCTTTATCCGTGTTTTTAAAATGTAGATGTCATGGCAATTCATGATGTATTTTGCTAATTTTTGGTCCCAGGGAGACACCAAATTTCTCTTTTGGGTGTCGAGCTGAAAATGTTTGGGAACCCCTGTCCTACATATTCATGTCATGAGGAATACTTACCAAAAAATACCAATGTTTTAAAACACAAAAACAGCCAAAATAGCCTACACTGAGCTACCATGTGTATGTGAAAGTGGCTTATGAGGTAAGTAGTGCAGTGTGTTTGTGTGTGGTGGTGATGCTAAGGTACCTGAGTAGTTCCTAGGCTACAGCTCCCCTGAGGATATCCACGCTGGCGGTCTTTGTCATGCCCCCCTGAGACTGCAGGTTTGCTGCGCTGCTGCAGCTGTTGTTTTAGTTTAGCGATCTACAACAAACAGAGGGTTATTGTCAGTCAATCAGCTTGCACACACACACAAACACACACACACACGGGAAGCCCTTTAAACTTACAAATGTTGCACGCTTTACAAAAAGGGTCCCTTCTTCTAAAGCACGATAACATTTTAGTGGTGATAATCTGATTATGTGGTGGTTCTGATAAAAGATATGATGAGGAGTGAGGGAGAAAAGGGAAGTTTATTTGCAGATGAGATCATTTGGTCTCCTGTTGCTCAACACGGTCAAAAATAATTGAGTCAGGCCTTTTTTTTTTCTTTCCAAGAGCTTGCTGTCTTCGGCATCCAGTTTAGCAAACATGTTTGTTACAAACACACATAATACAGGCAGAGATTCACCTCTCGCAGATGCTCGGCGCTGCCCCATGACGCCGATCGTTTGTGGCTGCTGCTGCCTCTCCTGCTCTGGGATTTATCCGACCACGAGTCTGGGGTCTGGGGAGAAAGAAAGAGACCATTAGAGATGGGACAATAATCGATATTATCGTGGATCGCAATAAAAAAAAAAACACTAAGTTGATTGAGGTGAATTTCCATTTTCGGGATAATCGTGAATATCCTCACAAATTGACTGCAGTTTACTTGTGTCCCATCTATGATGCAATACAAATATTTGTTACTAAATGTTTTGAGAAAAAAAGTCGTAATGTTTCAAGAAAAAAACTCAATTTCATAAGGGAAAAGTCATAATATTTTGAGAAAAAGTCATGTTTCAAGAAAAAAAACCCTCACAATTTTATGAGAAAAAAGTTGTAATGTTTCAAGAAAAAAGTTGTATTGTTTAGAGAAAGTCAAATGTAAGGTAAAGTGATTCCAGTGTACAGACAGAATACTCTGTTGATTATTGGGATAATATTGTGAATCACAATTATTTTGGCCAGGATAATCGTGACATGACATTTTCATATTGTTCCATGTCTAGTGAACATAAAAACCAATACTTCAAATAAGATCACATGTGACTAATAAATAAGCATCTATATTAAAGTTTTAGCCTGAAGCTGCCTTGAGATCATATTAAAATCTAAAGAAAAAAGACAAACTGTTACATTTATAAGCCACAAAACATATTAGACTTCACACGTATTTCACTAAAAGTTGCACACTTGGCAGTTTTTCATGCTCAAAGGCTGATCTGCAGCCACATCACATCACACCATCCACACCCACAGACTCTCTTCACACTTGTCGAAGAGCAGGAGAAACTGAAAAACAAAAGAGAGGGGGGGGAGGATGTGGGCAATCGAAGAGCAGTGGCGAGTGCCTGCACACAGAGCAGCAGAGAGGATGGGTGCAGCCAAAACGGCCTCATCAGCTGACTTTGGGGACTGTTCTCATGGCTGCGGTTCTCACTCTGTAATAGCTCTGCGAGCACCGGACACTCCCTCCCTCCTTCTGTCGCCTAGCAACTCTCTGCAAACTAATCTTTTAACATAACTCGACCGCCCTCCAAAATCATTAATAACTTTAAAAAAAAAACTCTAAACATGGAAACATCTGCAGTAAAGTCATGCATTCCACTGCATTATTATAATCACACGTTCTTTATCTGGAGCCGACCTGGGTGGACTTGTCCTTGCGAGACAGGCTGCTCGGGCCCTCTGGTTCTTTGGGCCAGTGTCCCTGCAGGTACGGCCCGATGATGGCATCCAGAGACATCGTCCTCCTCATGCCAGAGCTCAGCTGGTGCGCTTTGGGCTTCCCAGCTGTCAGTAGGAGACAACTTTTTATTCGACATGCAGATTCAATTATCCTGTTGTTTCTTAATCTTTGCAGCTCTAATACCCACAGCTAAATGTACATAGAAACCAATACAATACACCCATTAAACATTGAATGAATTCATAGTTTAAAGCCTTATTTTGGAAGTTGTAAGACAGATAGAGGTGCTGCAGAGACTTCCTTGTTGACATAATTGATCGTTTTATGGATGCTACAGATGTTTCCTAATCACTGGGGCTTTACTAGTTCCTCTACATCAAGTATGAAACTAATAAAAATTTAATAAGTACTCATCAGTGCTGGAGGAAGTACTCAGATCATAAGTAAAAGTAGCAATAACACTGTAGAAATACTCTGCATTCAAAACCTTACTTACGGAAAAGTACAAAAGTATTAGCATTAAGCTATACTTAAAGTACAAAAAGTAAAAAATACTCATTATGCAGAATGACCCCTCTATCTATCTATCTATCTATCTATCTATCTATCTATCTGTCTGTCTAAGTATTTATGTGTCCATCACATTAATGTTGCAGCTGGTAAAAGTGGAGCACATTTTAAAAAGCCACTCCTGTGAAAATCAAGTTTTTAACCATGTTAATATGGTGTTTTCTATATGCTACAAGACATGAGTGAAATGAGAATTTCTGCCTTGAAACCAGTGTGTCAACAAGTCTCAAAAATCTGGATTCTGAATTTCTTAATGAGGGAGAAGAGTGGATGTGCTCCCAGCAACTTTTCTTTTTTTTCCCTTTTTTTAAAACTTTTGTGGGAAACCATGTTAAACTAAATATTAATCATAGCAGAGTAATTTACATACTTTAAAACATGGAGGAGGAGCACTTTAACTAATTCATATAGGCCCACAGCTGTGTAGATTGATTTGAAATAATAGCCTATAATAATATATTAGTGGATTTATAGTTGTATTGACAATAAAAATCTGCAAATTAAGTAATGTTGTCAAATAAATAGAGTAAAAAATATTCTACTGACTTCCAAAATGTAGTGGAGAAGTATGAGGTAGCATAAAATAGAAATACTCGAGTAAATTTACTTAGTTACTTTCCACCACTGGTACTTATAGGTGGTATAGCTGGTATAAAACCATGCATTATTACCAGTTTTGCATGTTCTGTCATGACATGTATGCCTATACACATGTATGCAGGGATATAACTATAATCGGACAGGTGTGCAGATCATACCTGACTTGCCATCTCTCCGGGTTGCGCGAGGCTTGCTGGACAGCTGATAGGGAACAGTAGCTTTGAGGGGTTGTGGACCCAAAGTGGCTCCCCGGATCTGTCCAGCTCCACTCCGGCCAGACATGTTTCCAGAAACAAATCTGGGACTACTTATCTCCTAACGGAGTGAAATAAACAGTGGATGCTGGTGGAGATGTGGGGGCGCTCTGTGGTGGAAACACTGGTGGCTACCAGCTGCAGCCCTTCCTCCACTGCTGATGATGACTACTACTAAAAACCGTTACAACAGTCAGTCTTGAGTAATACAGATATTTCCCAGTAAATACAACCAGCAGTAACGCTTAGCTCGACAGATGAGACGTTACTAAGAGCGTGTGATAAAGTCTTCGGCGGTGATCATACTTTTTTTTTCCAGGCTTGTGTGCGAGTTAGCAGCCTAGCAAAGCAAAGTTTCTTTGTGAGGATGTTGAGATATTTCACCCCGTTGTCGAACAAGGAAGCAGCTCCCGTTTCAAAAAGTCACTTTAACGTCAACTCCTACGTCTTCTGAGCAAACCTGGAAGTATATTTCATTATAGTTTTTCAGGCCAGAGGTTGTTTTTGTGGCCCAGAAAGTTTGCGAGGTGGCCACCAGTTATTTCCCCCCTCCGCGTTCTTCTTGTCTCAACTCCAAACACCTCCACCACCACGCTGGTGTGGATTTAATTATATGGGGGGGCGGGGCCAGGCTCTAACTCTCACTTTTGATTGGTTGGTGGAGCCTCGGACTTCAATCCTATTGGACAATCCGCCATCAATCCGTCAAACCTCGGACAATGTAATTTGCTGTCACCGCCCCCCCGATTCATATCTCATATTAACAGATTTTCGCCGTTAAATTCGTGTTGAAATACCACATTTAAACTTTTTAAGTCTGTAAATGGACCGTTACAACTATTAACCGTGAGACAGAAAATACATGGACTACTTCAGTCACTGTAGTTTACCATTTTAAGTGTACTTTGATGGTCCATGTATTTAAAGGGCCACAAACCACAAATCATGTAGCCTTTACATTTTTTCCTGCTTATTTTCAAATGCATGCTATACAATTTGAGATTTTTAAAAATGTGTTTTTCCGACCTTTCCAAGTAACCATTGATTTCCATTATTTTAGCCTACAGAAAATAACTGCAGACATTGTAATGTAACTAAGTAGGCCTGCGTTTACTCAAGTACTGTGTTGAGGTACAGTACTTGTAATTTACTTGAGTATTTCCATTCTACTTAATACTTCTACTCCACTCCATTTTGGAAGCCAATATTGTACTTTTTACTCCATTAAAAAAGTATACATTTATTTGACATTAGTTATTTTGTAGATTCAGATTAATACAAAAATAATAATCAACTAATGAATTAGGATGTATTATTATGGATTAAGCTACCAGCAGTTGTTGAAATTAGCCCCACCTTTACAAGCTGCATATTGGTGATTAATTAGTGATTAGTAATTAATGCTACAAGTGATGCAACATTAATACATCCCAAATTATAATCTAGTAATATCATGTTTTTTCTGAAATTCTGAAAGTATATTTTGATGCTATTACTTATGTACTTTTACTTATTTTGAATGCAGGACTTTTGCTTCTAACAGAGTACTTTCACACTGTGGTATTGCTACTTTTACTACTTTTACTTAAGTAGAATATCAGAGTATTTCTTCCACCACTGTTCATTTGTGTGATCCATCTCAGTGAGCATCGAGCCCACGTTCATTTTTCTCAGTGTTACAGTGTCGCAGATTGATTTGAAAGGTCGGCACTGCATTACCTCATACCAGTAATGTGATTTGACAAAAATTAATGCAGACTTGATGTTCACTGTGATGGATTAAATGTGGAGTAAATGATAGATTTTCATACAAAATGAATGAAAACAAATGGATACAGAACAGTAGGAAAATACAAGCACATTTTAAAAACAGTAGCATGGTAAGATGTGATGTAATATGTGATTCATCATCACCTTCAGTGGTGGAATGCAACAAAGTACATTTACTCAAGTACTGTACTCAAGTACAAATTTGAGGTACTTGTACTTTACTTGAGTATTTTCCTTCCCTTTATACTTCTACTTCATTACACTTCAGAGGGAAATATTGTACTTTTTACTCCACTACATATATTTAACAACTTTAGTTACTAATTACTTTTAGAGCTGCAACGATTAGTCGATCGACAGTACAATAATCACCTAAAACTATTTTTAAAATAATTTTTCATGCAAAAATGTCAGAACATGTTGTTTTCAGACTCTCAAATATGGAAATTTCCTGCTTTTCTCTGTTTTCTATCATATTAAACTGAATATCTTTGTGTTTTTCTCTGTTTTCTGTCATATTAAACTGAATATCTTTGGATCTTTGGACAAAACAAAACATTTAAAGACATCACATTGGACTTTGGGGAACTGAGAATGGACATTTTTCACTTTTTGACAATAATATTTGACATTTTATAGACCAAATGATAATGAAAATAATTGTTAGTTGCAGCCCTACTTACTTTACTAATTAAGATGTTTGCATACATAATATATGAAGAAAATATTGTATAACATCTCTATGTTTTGATGTAGATGAAACTACCCAACAGTATATGTAAGTACAGCTGAAATAATTAACAAATGTTTTGAATGTTTAAGCCATTTTTCATGCTAAAACATTTCTTGGTTCCAGCTTTAAAACATGTCAAATATGGCTGTTTTTTCTTGTAATAATTTTTGAA